>WUAT03460049.1:0-16417 GCA_010015005.3 Ulmus americana
AATTATCAAAAAAGGCAAAAACATAAATTCTAGAAAGTCATAGGTAAACCAGTAATTTCCAAAAAATAGAGGCAAAACAGTAATTTTCAAAAATTCAGAGGCAGAAACATAAATTCTAAAAGATCAGAGTTAGAAGCGTAATTTTCTATAAATTAGAACCATAAACATTTTTGATTTTTTTTTTCTTTTCCTTTTAGATCCAGCAACTTCTTCTTCAATGGAATCTGTTTTAAGATTGTTAGCTAAAATAATAATAATACAAAACAAGATTACATAACAATAATTATAAATAAATTACAAGGAAATAAGAAAATAAATAGAAAGTATAAATAACAAATTTCCTACTATAATACAGAATAATATTTATTGTAAAATGACATAGAATATTTTTCCTACTTGAATAATATTCAAAGTAAAGTAATAAAAGAAAATACGGAAATATCGAGTTTCGTATTTCACGCGATATCCTTAAAATAGATTCGTCATTTATTGTGGGTGCTTAAGATTGTTTGCCGTCTGTCTCTTAGGATAAAATGGTATACTAGTAGCAACATTGCACTGCAAAGTTACTATCACAAACTTGAAAATATCATAACTCTATCATTTATATTCTAAAACTCAAAAAGTATTTTCCTAATTTAAAATATATATATATATATATATATATATATTAAAGAAAGAGCGGGAGAAGAATAAACTTTGTTTTCTTTATGTTTTCCTTTGCTTATCTCTTCTCTTCTATTTTTTATTTATTTATCAATCTATTTTATCCCAAACCTTTTAAGGATTGAAAACAAAAAACCAAGATAAAAACTTACCTATTTTGCCCCTAGATAAATCTACGGTCTACCTATATTGCCCCTATACTCTCCCTTGCCCCCTAATCAATTATTTATTCATTTCTTACATCCAGATCCAAGCTTGACCTTGGGATTACCTAAACATGGTGATGTTAACCTCATAACTCTTCTCCTCCAAGAAGTAGATGGACTCCAAATCTTGAAGGATTGAAAATGGCTCGCAATTGAGCCTCTCCCTAATGCATTTGTGGTAAACATAGGCCACACTTTATAGGTAAATTTTTGTATAAACTATAGTCTTAGCTTTGTCTTCCACAAAATTATTAAATAACTAGAGTGTTTTATTTTTCTATTTATTAAAGAGAAATTAATCACAATTAATTATCAATTAATTGTAATTATCAGTTAAGAATTAATTGTATTCTATTAAAAAGTTACAATTGTTTTTATTTGTATTTATTATGATAGAAGTGTAATATTTTGTAACTTACTTAAAAATACCTTGTAATTTTTTATACAATATTCACAATGTGACCCGGTTGAGTCTCTCCTAACATATCAAAATATAGTTTCTTTTTCTTTTCTCTCTCCCTCTCAATTTCTCTATTCATCTTCTTCATATTTTCTCCTTTTATAATTTTAACACTATTATTGTTTCATATTATCAGCAATGGGAAGCTAAGAAGTTCTGAACGTAGAGTTGTGACAAACATAAAATTTGCGCAGACAACAGTAACTAGCTTCATCCATTCTTCCACCAATAGCCAAATTGAACCTGGAAAAGTGCTTGTTAAAGAATCCAGTAATTCACTACATAGAGCTTTCATGTACAGAGACTTTCTTGGTACCTATGTAGCAGACACTCACCAGAGAATGCCACCACTCGAGCGCTATAAGCTCAAAATTTAAATCACATAAATTGTTTATACTTTCATATCTTAAAACCAAGTGAATGGAGAATAATGATTTGCACATGTTTGCCTTGTTTCACATACAAATTATGTATTTTTTTAAAAATCCTTTGGAGCAATTTATAGATATATATGGTTCATTTATTGGTTATGCGACCAAAATCTCACATTTATTAAATATGAAATGCTCTTAGCTTTTGAGTTTATATGTGCGAAACTTTTGATATTGAACTCCATATCCCATCATATATATACTAAGGGAAAGAAATACTAGTTGCTCAAAACCATATAATTGTATAATTTTATGGAAAATAACGTTTTTTTTCTTCATATCAAAGTATGTGTTTGTTAGGTCTTGTATTCGTTGATGGAGTTAGAGGTGTTTTTGAGTGAACTTTAAGTATTCAAATTTTAAAATGAAAAGCTCAAATCTTTGGTTGATTATAGTGTTTCTTTCCGAAATCATCTAGAGAGAGGGAGTGAAATATATATTAATATTAATTCTTGAAGAGATTATAGTGGTTTAATCTAATGAATGACAAAAGCCACTAAGCCCACCTTATCTTGGAAGTGCACAAATTGGATTAAATCACCCAAAAATCTTACCAAAGTTACTTGTGGTTAGAAAGCTTTGTGTACCTTCCTTAGTGCTTAGAAATCACTTTTTCAGTACAAACTTTCATTTATTAATTTCATTCTCAAGCTTGACTTTTCCAAATAACAGTATCATTTAGGATTTCATATGATCCTGAATTATTGCTGATGTGGTCAATGCCTCCTTTGTATTAATCTAATAAATTCACAAAATTTGAAAATTTTATTTCATTATATTCTCCGAAAGTTTTTAAAAGTTACTTTTTCTAAAGTGTTTTTATGTTCTTGGGGTTTGGGATTTGGACTACCAGCAAGTATCAACTATATTCTGATGATCAAAGACAAAACAACATCTTAAGTATATATATTTGTCTGTGCTTATTTGCTTTTAATGAAGTTGAGAATATAATTACTGTGTAGTTGACTAATTAACTACTTGAATTAAAAGCTATAAATGGTGGCCAAAGTTAGTACAAATCACTAGCTAATTTAGCAACAAAATACGCCTAAATTGTACAATAAAGTTACTTTTTAGGAAATGGGGTTTTCCTGGAAAATACTTATACTTTTTTTCTTAAAATTGTTTGTTTGATTACTTCATGGCTTGGCTTGTAGTAAAGTTCTCGTCCAATCAAAGCAATCATTTAATTTGCTTAATTTAAATAGGAAAAAAGTCGGTTAATCCCCCAAAATTTAAATTTATAATCATCATTGGATTCTCTCTACAGCTTGATTTGCTTTGTCCCACATCGAGTCCACACTGAGTCTGGTATATTAATGAAAAAAAGGTCTCTTTGTGGGAAAACATGCAATATAATTTATATGGCTGCTGGTGCTTTTAAAAAATTATATTTTAGAATTGGAAAGAAGATTAACATCAAAAATTTAAATTAAAAAATGGAAAAAAATTTGCTTTAAAAAGCAGCCATTTCTCCTAACAAGGATATCTTATTCAGGTAATGACCACTCCTGTCAAAAACCAACATAAACTAACATTGGATTTCAAATGGGATTTTGCCATATTTCACGCCTGTCAATATTGACTAATAGAGAGAAGAGAGATGTTAAGAGTGTGAGATTAGATCAAAACATTACTCATGACAAAGAAGACTAAGGAGTCACCTCTCTAGATTACATGTTTGTAAAAAGCTTAGCTACAAAATCTGCTTAGAATGATTTTGGTTCCCAACTTATATATAAGGAATAGAAAGAAAAAAAATAAAGCAAACAACAAAAACCTATTAAAAAAATATTTTCACATTATAACTTATCTCATATGGGGATTAATAAGAAACCAAAATATTCCTCGTTTTATAATAGAAATTAGAAAAGAGGTATCATTCTTCTTTGTCACTTTGTATTCATGATCCAACATTTCACTTTTTTATTTTTATTTATTTATTTATTTAAATTTTTTGTTTTTACAAATGGGAAAATGACTTGTCATTTAGCATCAATAACTAAGGCTTATTCATGCACAAGCTAGTTGACTTTATTTGATGAACAGTCACGAACAGTTTCATATATACTTTGATGAAGAAGAAAAATTTTAAGAGCCGTACAAAGCACTACTAGAGGGAGAAAAAGATAATGATCAAATTATTACATTTTCTTGGCAATTGGAGCCGTCTATATAATTTGGTATTTTGACCCTATTAATTCTTGTAGATGATAACTACAAGACCAAATGAATTGGAGGCTTTCTATCTTGTTTTGAGTTTTTGAACCAAGTTGCTTGTAGACTATACTTATTGTGATTGATAATTGTGGAAACTTAAAAGTAGTGTTTTCTAGTCCATACTCCAACATCTTAAAATAATTAGCAATGAAAAAGACACAATAAATGAAGGGGAAAATCATGATTATTGTCTACTAAATTTGCTAGTGATCTAGTTAAAAAATAAAATTAAAATAAACAAATAAAAGAAGAAAAAAAAATTAAATACACTTAATTTACTTCCGACAAATTGAATCTTTTATGACTAAGGCAACATGGGTAGGTGATTGTTTTTGATAATTGACCAAGTGATCATTTCTTTTTTCTACCACCTTTCGACTCCTGTTTTTGTTTGTTTGTTCTAAACTTTACCTTAACTCTCACAAATTGTTTTTTATTTTATTTTTATTATTATAAATAAAATAAAAGAGAAAATGATTAGAGATCAATGGCTATAATCACCTTAGATCGCACTGTTAAAACAAATCATGGGATTCGAAAATGATGTCTAGTAGGTGCAATACAAAAAAAGGCTGTTAATGAACATGTTATGGGAAAAGAGGAGCCAATGTGAGTGACTCATCTCATAGAAAGATAAGTGATGAAAATTGATGGAGCTAAGCTTGATAAAATTTGAAGAGCAATAATAGGCTGATAAAATTAATACCAATTCCCATCAACTTACTGAGCTTCTCCCAATTTGGTTATCAACTATTTTAAATGTGTTTAAATGGTAATTTTAAATAAATATTTTAACACAATGGGCTCGCTTAAGATCATTTTAAAAAAATTTGATATCTTATCATGTTTGACAAAAAATTATTGTTTTGACTATTCTAACTAGTATCTTATTATATTTTATTCAATATCATTTTGTGAATCTCGTTATTTTTTTATTATATCTTATTATATTTTATTTATTACATATACATGTGAACTCTATTATTTTTTATATTATATTATTAATATTATTGTAAAGACCCACTACCTTTTACATACAATATTATTTTATTATTAAACTTAATGAATCTCACTACTTTTTATAAAAATATATATATAATATTACCATGTGTACTTTATTTACTTTCACTAAATGGTTTAGAATTCTTTTTAAAGAATTATCTTGTTAATAATCACCAAAATTCTATTTAAATCGCGTCTCAAATGGAATTAATTATTATATTTTGACAGAACATGAAGAAATAAGTTGCCGACGCATTTAGAATATTTAGTGATTAAATTAGGATCATCTCCGCAAAATGATAATAGTAAAAATAACGACGCCTGATAGTCTTGATGAAACACCAATTGATTAGCATCCAATGGCTAGAAACTCTTGTAGTTCAAAACAAGGCAAACAATGCAAAGTATGGAAGGGAACATAGGTACAGTGAAGGGTGAAAGGTGTCACAACTTTTAGGCAATAAAATCATTGTTGAAAAAAGGTATTATTGAGAGAGAAAAAAAAAAAGGGGGTAAATTTCATTTTTGAGGTAAAGAGGAGAAGGGGGAGGGGATTCTATCCTTGAAAAATGAGGGCTAGATAAGAAGCAATTTCCACACTTGGGCATCATTTTGTTGGCCATCAAAGGACACCACCTAGAAAGTGTACTCAAATACCCCAAATTTGGATTTCCATAAATATTTGCCTAAAAAATCAAACCCACCCAATCCAAATCCAATCCCATCTTTTATGTATTAATCTTCCTCTTTCTCTTTGTGCCTCTTTCTTTATGCCTTGGCCTTTTCTTTTTTCTTTTTTTCTCTTTTCTCTTCTTTCACACTCCACAATTACAAAAGACTGCAAAAAGAGCCTGTGCTAAAGTGCGCATGATGCGTAGGATAACAAACGGACGGTTTGCGAGAGAGACCCAGGTGCGTACTTTAGCACCTTCCGCGTACTTTAAAAAAAGCTAAAGTGAACAAGGTGCACAGGTAACTCAACTATATAAAATGTTTACCTCCATTTTCTCCCATTTTTCAATTTGCACCTAAATCTCTCTCTCTCTCCCTCCCTCCCCATTGAAGCTTTCTCTCTCCTACTTTCTTATTTCTTCACTTTCTCTCTCTAGAAAAAAAACTGAAAAAAGCTGTATTGGTTCTCACAAGAATGGCAGTGATTGTATCTCAAAGCCTTGAATTTCACTTCTCTTCAGGAAAGATTCAAATCAAGCTCTGATAAATCCTTGAATCTCAAAGTTTTTTCCTTGTTCTTCTGTTGAACCTGAACCTTAAATCGTCCACTTCTCTTTGGTAATTCCAAACCCCTTCCGGTTCGCCCAAATAGTTTCCGTCAATTTTCTTATGAAAATTCATTCCTTTTCTGGATCATCATCCATGTCGTCGGATATCAGCTAGATTCTACTTATTCGAAGGATCAATTTCGGAAGATTCTATTCTTTTTTCTCTTTCGTAATCTACAACTGAAATTTCCGTACACTTTCATGGCTAAATGCGGGGAATATACTGGAGCCTACTGTACTGGAATCTTTCGAATCGTATCTGAAAGTTTCAGTTTTTGAAGGTTTATCGAGAATCTAGGTTTTCCGGGGTTTCTGGAAGTTTTTGAGCGGGTGAGGGATGGGTACGGATCGTCTTCTACTACCGACGGTGGGACCGCCAATAAAATCAAGAGCAGGGTTACGGAGAAAGCAGGCGGGTAGAGGTTCGTATAGGGGGAGTTAGGGCACGCGTTTGGTTGTAAAATTGAGGTGGGAGTTCTTTTTTGATTTGGAGGTTTCAAGTTTGAAGAAGAAGAAGAAGAAAACCCAGTTGGGTTTGTTGTTTTAGTGGGTTTTAGAACAAGACTTTTGGAGAAGATGGCTACTGACTTGCAGCAAATTCTCAGAAGCCTCTGTTTGAACACAGAGTGGAAGTATGCCGTCTTTTGGAAGCTCAAACATCGTGCTCGAATGTGAGTTTTCGTTTACTAATTTTGACTTTGATTTTGTGTGGTTTTTGTTTGGTTGTCCAGAAAATTCCATGTTTTTCATGCGTTTGTGTTGTGCAGGGTGTTGACTTGGGAGGACGCTTACTATGACAAGAGTGGGCAGCTTGATTCTTCTGAGAATAAGTGCTTTGGTAAGAAACCGGAAAAGTTGAATGATGGGCTTTATTCACATGATCCCCTCGGATTAGCCGTGGCTAAGATGTCCTATCACGTTTATTCTCTAGGAGAAGGGTAATATTTCTTGTCACTGCTTTATATGCTGCCAAAGGCAGGATTTTTAGTTCTTGTTCGAATTTGCAACAGTGATATAGTTTTAGACATCAATAAATTTTTAAATTTTCTTTTTTTGGATTTTGATCTTGTTTTGTTCATTGTTTGCTGTTTTTAAGCAAATTGTATACTATTAATAATATCATCATATGAATAAACGTATGGTTTAGAGCTTGAGTTTTCAAAATCATTTGTTTTACAGGATTGTTGGACAAGTGGCAGTAAGTGGGAAGCATCAGTGGATCTTCGCTGATAAGCATGAAATGAGTACCTGGTCATCATTTGAGGTAAATAATGTCCTTGTTTTGTAATAATGTTAGTTTTTTGACATATTCTTGCATAACCAACTACAGTAGACAATAGTAAAAAAGTATATATATTTCAAGAAACTACAGCAGTTATTCATATGTTTATTTATTTAAATTTTTGTGATATTCAGTGCTCTGATGGATGGCAAACTCAATTTTCTGCCGGGGTCAAGGTATGTTTGCTTTCTTTTTAGTTCCAACATAAATGTATGTTAATATATGTGCGAGCTTCAGTGTTCGACATATTCTTGGAGGTAGATGACACCTGCATTGAGAATGAGACTTAGAACTCATAGGTTCATTCTATGATGCATTTACTGGACATTAGTTTTTTTTTGCAAATACAAAAAGTTAGAAAAAGAAGAAGAAAGACTGGGATTGAGTCCAATTTTATTTCACCAACTACCTTTACTGTGCGTTCTAGAGGACCACCATCATCCTCAGCTTAATTATACTAATTTTTGTTACATTTATTCTTCTTTACTAATTTTCCTGTGTAACTCTGTCAATTGTTATTTTCTCGTACAGACCATTGTTGTTGTAGCTGTTGTTCCACATGGAGTTGTACAGCTCGGATCTTTAAATAAAGTAAGTTTTTACTTTCTTTTCTGGCAGCCTTAAAGCCATGCATGAGTGTTGACCTTTTGGCTTTAATTAGGTTTTCTAGTGTTTCCTTTGGGCTGCCACAGTAATCATCTTTAATATCGCAAAGGACTCCATGATCTACTCTTTTTGCTTTTTTGATCTTACTCTGTATATGTAATTTCTTTTTCTTTCCCTTTGGGAAGCAGGTCGTTGAAGATATGAAGCTGGTGACTCATATTAGAGATGTTTTTATGGCTCTACAAGATTCTACAGTAGGACTTGTTCCTATTCCTATGCAATGCGGCATGAATACTTCATCACACTTGGTAACTCTCTTCTCTCTCTCTATCCCTGTTTGTGTGTTCATATGCATGTCCTTCTGTTCCAATTTGTTTTTGTGCACTTGAGGGCACAAACGCGCCAAGAATTTTTTGTAGTCTTTATAACTCAAGTATAGGATTGTTACTGACTTGGGGTGTCTTTTCTTATCAGCCGGCTCCACGTTCAAGCAGTTCTTTGGAGGCTGTTCCCGACTATTTGTGTAATTTAGCCAAAACCTTGAATGGAGAAAGGCCAGATATTTGGCTATCCATTTTTCCATATTTGGAAAAAGAAAATGATGAGTCTTACATTTTTCCAATGCCTGGAAATCATCAGAAACAGGCAGTTGATGTTGTCAATAAGTATGGAGGACTTGGGTCATCCACATGTGGGGATGATGACAGTGCCAAATTGCTTCAATCAAAGTCAGACATCCTCAACACTGAGCATCTGAAAGTAATAAGCATGAATACGTGTGGTGGGGAGATTAGTGGGTGCAATGGTATTACAGTGGATTCAGTAAACACTGTTAATCCACTCTCACATGATTCCGTGATAGGCCATGTAAATTTATCTACTGTTACACTTCCAGCTGAGAAGGTGGACGTTGATTTTGCACGCTTCTCTACTAGTCTTACCGACTCTGCTGTTGGTGAGAGAGTTACCATGGGCAGTATAGAGGATTACCAAAATGGGGTGTTGCATGCAAGTGAACCCTCAGAAACTAAGTTACAGAAAGATCTGGAAAATTTGGAGTTTCAAACTGATCCAAGTCAGATGGATACATCTAGCTCATCATTGAAGGTCCCTGCGGGCTTTGAACTCCATGAAGCACTTGGACCAGCTTTTCTGAAAAAGAGCAATTATTTTGATTGGGAAGCAATGAAGAGTGAAAGAATAATTCCTGAGATGCCCAAGCAGATGACCAGTAGCCAGTTGACATCCGACTCTCGCCCAGAGCATCTTCTAGAAGCAGTTGTAGCTAATGTTTGTCAAAGTGGTAGTGATGTTCAGAGTGAAAAGCCATTCTGTAAATCAGTGCAGTCTCTATTGACAACTGAGAAATATCCCGAGCCTTCAAGCCGTATTACGCTTATTACTGATTCATCAAATTGCTCCATCGATCAGCCCTCTTTTACAGGGGAGGACATGTCTCACTGCTTGAGCTCATCAGGTGTATCTGGTGTGATGTCCCCAAAGGGGTTTTCATCAACTTGCCCAAGTGCTTGTAGTGAGCCGCTTGACAGGTCTTCAATACCAGCAAAGAACAACAAAAAGAGGGCTAGACCCGGTGAAAATACTAGACCTAGGCCAAGGGATAGACAATTGATCCAAGATCGTATTAAAGAATTGCGAGAGCTAATACCTAATGGAGCTAAGGTAACTTTCCAAGATCTGGCATCCTTGTTGAGTTTAGGACTTGTAAAAGTTGCACTTAATGTTAATGTAGTTCTCTCTGAACTCACGTGCTGAAATTTCATGATAAATGCTCAGTGCAGTATTGATTCGCTGCTGGAGCGGACGATCAAACACATGCTCTATCTGCAAAGCATCACTAAGCATGCTGACAAGTTAAACAAATATGCTGATATAAAGGTAAATGATATTGCCAAAGCATGTCACTGCCTCTTATAGGTGATAAGTGATTTAATCAATCTCCGTTGAAGCTCTCAATTTGAATTTGAATTTTTTATTTTTTCAAATTACCACAATTTACTTAGAGATAGATTTTTAGTTTGCTCCTCCTAGACTTCCACCAGCCTGTAAAAGTGATTGCAGATATTTACATTATTTTTTGCTGTTATGTCAAGACGGTGCATTGGAGCTTGCCGGTCTTAAATTTCATTGTTGGGATAATTAGGACTTTCTATTGCTAGCTGACTAGTAGAAACGACATGCTATGATGTACTATTCTATTGCTTGCTAACTAGTAGATACATGTTTTATGATGTACTATCTAAATTTATACTGATTTGCAGTCAGGCCATAAGGAAAGAAGTATGCTAGAATCTACAGCCTATGAACGGGGTTCAAGCTGGGCTGTGGAGGTGGGAGGCAATATGAAAGTTTGTTCGATTGTAGTGGAGAACCTTAACAAGAATGGGCAGATGGTTGTAGAGGTACTTGTTTTAGTAGTGCTTGTGTCTCCTTAGTTTATAATATAATCAGTGTTTTTTTGTTTTGGCCCAATAGAAGATATATTTATTTAAAAAAGTTAAAACAAACGAAAACCCAAAGTTTTGTAATTTTTCTGGGCCATCCATGCAGATGATATGTGAAGAGTGTAGCCATTTCCTTGAAATAGCAGAAGCCATCAAAAGCTTGGGTCTTACAATCTTAAAAGGTGTAACTGAAGCCCATGGTGACAAGACATGGATATGTTTTGTGGTTGAGGTATGAGAGAGAGTCTCTTCTTAAAAGCTATAAATATTGTGAATCTAGTAGTTCTCCCGGTATAAATTTACCTGAACTAAATCTGAATTATTATTGCAGGGGCAGAGCAACAAAAACATACACAGAATGGAAATCTTGTGGTCCCTTGTTCAAATATTGCAGCCTAAAAATGCCATTCAACAGTAATGGTGGGTTGGGCCCCTGGAGACATTTTTAAAATGTAAATTAATGCAAATCATCTGCCATCTTTAGTTGCTAGTTTGTTGTGCTTATTTGAAAAGCATCCCCCAACGCCAAAAAGGGATAGAAAGGAAACAAAGGGAAACTGGTCAAAGAAGGCCATAGAAGATGGAGTAGCGTATGGAATTTTCATTTGTGCAGAGCATTTTTGTTTTTCTTTTTCTCGTGTGTAGTTTTCTGCTTGAATTTGTCAACACTAGTTTGGTAATTTGATGCATTTGAAATAATAGCCTCCAGTTTTATTAAGTTTTTGTGTTGATGCATATATCTATTACCGGTCTTTTCATAGTGATATTTATAAAAATGTCATTTTTTTTTTTTTTGAAGAATATTATTTAAAAAATATTATGAGAGATCAAAAAATTTGAAATTATCAAGTTTTATACTTTTTAAGATTAAAGTCATGTGCTTGTGTTTGTAAAATTAACTAATGATTATTTTATAAATAAAAATTAACTAGTGATTTATTTTTGGTGTATTGTTAAAAATTTATCCGGTGATTAAATTTGATTATTAAAAATTTAGTTAGTAATTATTTTTTTAGATAAAAATAAGAAAACTAAAGATGAAGGTAAAATATTTTAAATATGATAAAAATTAAATAATATGAGATAAAATTGAGATAAATTGTTTTTCTCATTTTCAAAGCCTTTATTTGATAGAGTAAGATAATAGATTAAAAAGATCAAGTAAGAAAAGGAAGTGTCGAAGAGTATTTCCCTTATAAAACGTTTGTTGGTGTTTTTACGTCAAAGATTGGTTTCTTTACACAAATGCAGCAGTTGAAAGCATAATCCACGTGACACATGAATTAATAATGTGAGATTCCGTACGCATTGTGTACATAACTAGGAGAATATCGTTGACCAAAAAAAAGAAAATTTAGGAGAATATAGTGGAGAATCTTTCAAATCAAAATGAACGCTTCTTTTTCACATCTCTATGACTAAAGCAACACCTCCCCTTGGATTACAATGCAGCTCAAATATATATACGGAGGTGCTGGTACATGGGGCCCCAAATTTAATCTAATAAGGATTTCTTTAATAATTTTTTAAGCACATTATATTGGTGATTTTTTTAATATATAACTCTCTAATGTCTAAAGAATGTACTCATCAAATAATTTTGTAATCTGAATTTTTGTTTAAAAAATATATAGATCTTTCTATTAATCACAAATTTATTTCTACTAAAATTTATGTCTAATACAGAGAGCTATATATCTCTTTAACGAAAATTCGAATAATAAATTTTTATTTATAAGAATACTCATAAGATATTAAAGAACATATTAAAAAATTATAAAAAATATGATTTGATTGAAAATTATTACAGATATTTTCACTTACAGGAATAAATTTCAATTCCTATTGTACAAACGCCCTATATATATGTATATTGTCTCATAGTATGTATAATAACAATAAACATTTTTGTTTTTATCATATGCAATCTATACTTATGTTTGGTTCACAATTTAGAATATCATGTTTGGCATTTTAAATACTATAACGTGTTTCTTTTCTTGTTTAGAACGCTATGGTTCAGATTTTAGAATATTGCAACGTGTTTTTGTTTTCATATTTAGAATACTCTGTTTATAATACTGGGCTTGTTCGAGAGGTTATTTGGGCCAATCCTATTATGGGTTTTGAATAAGATTTTGCTCAGTTTGCGTTCGTTTGGCATCTTGCGAATAGGATTTTGGGGAATCCTATTACGATCCTATTCATTTCTACCCCCAAATAAGTCTTTTGGCTAGGGTTCCATAAATTGCTCAATTCATGTTCTCCAAACCCTAGCCGCTGATCTAATCTTGTCTCTTCGCCGTTTAAACGGGGTGCGATATTTGTTATTGATTTCATTTCCGTGTCTTATCGCAACCGGAAATCAAGTTCCTTCTTCACGCAGTAAGTCTCTGGTTTTCCTTGCGACTATCTTCTTTACCTACCTCCAATCGCGATGGCTACCTCTTCGTTGTCCTTACGGTTGTCGTAAGCGACAACCTGACCCATTTAGGCCAAGTCATTTGACTGGCAACTCCTTCCTATACCTCAGAACCAGTCAGGAGGAGGGGACGAGGCTAGAGAACGGTAGTCGTAGGACTCCGGAGTACCTCAGATGCCTGATCTGCTCCTTTGGTACCTAGCCTTTTGATTATCTCAGTATCCTCCTCAAACGATTCAAACACGGTGAGCAATTCCCCTCCTTGTGATGTCTCTGTAGTTCACGTTTTGCCTTATCACATGTTGATGATATTTGTGCTTACTCCTTACTGAATCTGTTTGGCTCAACTGGATTTGTGTTACTCTGTTATCTCAAATCCTTGATCTGGAATTGTTTGTGCACTTACACTTTAATATGCATATTTGAGGTAGTAGTTCCTCTCCTTGTGATGTCGATGTACTAATATGGTTTTGCTTAAATCATGCGTTTGATGTTTGTGCTTATTGGTGCCTGTATTAATTTGGTCCAACTGGATTTTTGTTACTTTGTTATGAGAAATCCTTGATTTGGAATTATTTGTGCACTTACTCTGTAATTTGCATATTTGAAGGAGTAGTTCCTCTCCTTGTGATGTGCCTATATTGAAATGGTTTTGCCTAAATCATGCGTTTGATGTTTGTGATTACTCTTGGCTGTATTTGATTTGGTCCAACTTGAATTTTGTTAATCTGAAATCCCTAATATGGATGAAAGTGACATTTACATGTTTCCTACATTGGCTGTTTCATATCTGGTCTGTTCTGCTGATTCGTGTTGTTTGCCTAACAATAGGGTTTGTAGATGACCTAATGCAACTTGAACAAATGCTAGTTAGTCATGTTAGAGGGAGGTACTTTGGCTATGATGAGCATGTTTAATTACTTGACATTTCACACTTTTTTGTTGGCCTTAAATGAGCTTGGACACTCGAGTTTAATTGGCTGTTGTTTACATAATTGACAGTTTAACTTGAGCACCATCGTTTATGCCTACAAAATGTGTGTGATTGCTAGTAATAATTTCCTGAGCCTAACATACCAGTTTTGTATATGGTTTTGTGTTGCACTTGTTATTTGATTATTAAATGTCAAACTCAATTAAACATTTATAGATGCCTAAGACTACAAGCTGGGATTTGGAACAGACCAGAGATTATTTGGAGCTTCTTGGTGAAAGTTTTAGCTATTCGCATGGGACTATCCCTCCCACATTTTTGTATGTTTATATTGTTAGTAAACTGAATGATAAGTATGGCCCCGATTCGTATGCTGTGGATAGTTTACGATCTAAATTTCAAAGGATAAAGGTAGATTACAAAATATATTCTGGTATTACGACCAATACTGGTCTCGATTGGGATGAGGATACCATATTTGTTTCCTGCTCACCACAATTTGCTGCTGACTACGCAAAGGTACTTGTTACTTTATGCACTTGTAATTTCTAGTACTTTGATCTCTTATGTGATTGTTTAAGTATCTAGGATCGTGGTTTAATTTTTTTCCTTGTTTCCTATTCCAGAAAGGCACGAGAACAGCGAAGTTGCTTGAGGAAGGCTTTCCCTACTTTGACTTGTACAAGAAGGTGTACTCAAAGTGTATTGCAATTGGTTTCATGGCTATCGCATCGGGAGGCCGTTGTCCCAAAAATTCGCATCTGCTTATCGATGAGTTTGATGGGGTTGAGGAGGCTGACCTTTTGGAGTTGCCGAGTCCACACTTTGGGGATAAAAGGGCTTCTTGTTCAAACCAGTAGTCGAAATAAAGCAAGAACAAAAAGGGCAAGATGCCTTCTATCGATGAAAGCTTCGTGAATATATGCAGCATCATGACAAACAGATTTGTCCAGCATAATCAACAGGTTGTTGGCTCGACTAAAGATCCATATGATTTCACAGCTTACTCAGACATTTTGGATACTATGGGCCTCAACAATCAAACCAAGTTTCGGACCTTCGAGTTACTTTGCAAACAAGATAAGGACATGAGGAAGGCTTTTGTTTGTTGGAAACTAGAGTTCAGACAATTTTGGTTGACAGAGATGCTTGGTTGAGAGTGACTTTGCTCACAAAATTTTCAAAATGACTAACATTCATTTATCGGCTTATTTTTTTCATTGCAGTCATTCATTATATTTGAGTTTAGTTTGAGGCTTTATTTGAGAACTTATTTGACTTATGTATTATGGATATGTTAGTACTGAATAACAAGTTTATGTATGAGAATTTGGATGTTTAGATGATTATGATGTTTGAATGATTATGGATATGTTGTTGCTGCCATCTATGGAATTTAGTGAGTTTGGATTTTGAAATTTCTTTTTCTTGATTGAATGTGTGTGAGAAAATTGTGTTCTGAATAGTTTCGTTAGCAAGTTTGGTTTGTGATGAGTTTGTGCTGCTTGCATTGGTGCTATTTATGGAATATGTGATGTTTAGATGTTAAATTTTGTTGGTTTGTATAGTGCAAGTTGAAGTTATTTTGTAGTTTCTCTACATAAAATGTAGTTTTGTTTTTCTAATAAGATGTTGGGACTAAAAGTGGTGTTTTTATTTCTTTGTTGTAACAGGTTGCAAATGGATCCCAATCAACCCTTAAACAGTGGTGACTTGGACAATGAAGCATTGTGGTTCTTTTTTATGTGTACGTTGTATTGACAAATTAAGGATCGACAGAGGGCGATTAGGTACAACAGTACATTGAGTGGACATGATCGAGTGACGGAGTTTTTGAATGGACATTGGGAGCGGATATTCAACCGAACGCGCATGACGAGAGAATGCTTCAATAGGTTTGTTAGCCTATTAGAGGGAACATGTAGACTCTAATCTTCTAGGTCGATATCCATTGCAGAGCAAGTCACAATTTTCTTGTATACCGTCGGGCATAGAGTGAGCAACCGTGATTCACAAAAGGGATGGTAACATTTGAGATCTACAATTAGCAAATACTTTGGTAATGTGCTAGAAGCTATTTTTAATAAGTTGCCAAGTTCATAAAAGGTCCCGATATGCACAATGTGCATCATACAATCTGCTACAACAATAGGTTTTTTCCTTACTTTCAGGTACAAAAAATAACTTGATTGGCTGTTATTTATGTAAGCAATTTTATATGATATGGAAAAGTAATTGCTTTTCATGTTAGTTCTACAATTAGGGTTGTGTCGGTGCTATAGATGGCACACACATTTCGGCTTCCATTTGCCCTCACTTGGCAGATAAGTTTCAAGGTCGCAAAAGAGACACGACCTGAAACATTATGGCAGCATGTGACTTTGACTTGAAGTTCACACACATGCTTTCTGGATAGGAAGGATCAGCTTATGACGAGCGTGTT
>WUAT03460158.1:0-12095 GCA_010015005.3 Ulmus americana
ACTTTTGTTAAGCTCTTGCACGTATTATCCTAGCTTTTGTGAAGAGTAGAAGATAAAAATGCCTTTCTAATTTCTTATAGATTTAGTATCATTTTTCAAAATTTTTTGATGAATTGGTTGCTAGGAAATTTTTGAAAGAAAATTGGATTTGATTTGGACACATAAATCTTGGACTTCTAATCATTCCCCTCTTATAACAAACTTTATAATAGTTGTGTAGAGTTTACCATTATGAATAAATGTATAGTATACTAATGGCTGGTAAAAGTAATTTATTTGCTAAACTATTTACAATAGGATATTGTGATTCAAGCACATTTTTTCTTTGTTACTTTGTAATTTTTGGAGCTGTGTAGTTTATCAGATTGTTGATGTTTGCATTGTTATATATTCTAACTTTTGAAGTTGCTTCAGCTGATGGAAAGATAATGTTTATGTTGATGTGTTAAGCACATTTTTTTGGTTTAAGATTTTGCAGGAACTCTTCCGGGCTTTGAGCTTTCCGAAATGAAGAGTTATCAAGAACTATGGTAGCCACAATTTACTAACAAATGTAAATGAAAGTAAGCTTCATTTTCACATCTATTGTTTGGTATTTTCTTGCATATCCTTTTCACTAAAAAATTGCTTTTAATCCATTTAAATTTTTTTAATATATCTTCATGGAAAGTTGTTTGAGCTTGTTATTTCCTTTATATCAGATGAACTACATGAGTAAAAGAACTAACAAAATGACTCATTTTATCAGGTAAAATTCTAAGACCTCAAGATTTGTGTTTTGGTATTAATGTCATATGTGAAGATGACCAAAATACCAAATATCCAAGGAAAAAGAAAAATTAGGTATTGACCTCACCCCTTTGGAAGTGAGTTCACAGACACTATTGAAAGCGATGAAGAGAAGGATTTCATGAAATTCTAATTTTTCATTAGCAGCATCATAATTGTGATCAACATTGATGGTATCATTATCTAAACATTCATCTTTTCTATGTATACATATAATGTTAATGAACCATCTTGATTTACATTCTCTTTTCTTTATTTCTTCTTTTGTTTTGACTTTTTCAAGAAAAATTTGAAATTTTTTTTGATGCTTTGGAAAGATACCAAACCATGTATGTTTGTTAGTTTTATTTTCATCACGAAGATTTAATACGAGGTTTTAAGGTCTAATGTTAATTTTAGTTTTAAAAAATTCAAGCAAAGAACTGCGAGGCACGTATTAAAACTAGTATAGTAGAAATGTAGATAGAAAATAATTTGGTTAATCGCAAACGGTCCCAATCTGGTCCCCAACAAAAAATTTGCTGTAGAAGAGCTTATAAATTTGTTAAATGATATGTGATTTCGTCCTTTTCGTCGGTGAACATTAAATTAACAAAAAAATAAAGACATTTAGGTAATTTATTAACTAAATAAAAAAATAATAATAATAATAAATAAATAACTGATCTACTTCTGCCATAGACCTAATCTCGAAACCCAAGCCTGCATCTCCGGCTATCCCCACCCGCTCTTCGTGAAACCCACCCCCATCCCCCATCGTCGCCTGCTCGTTATCCCAGCTGGCAACCAGATCATTTTGGGTCTAGTCTTCGTGGATTGCTTGTAGTTTGTTTCTATTGTTTTTTATTTTATTTTTTTTAAGTCTCTTTAATTATCTATTTGGAATGAGGTTTTTGCTTGATTTTCTACGTTTATTAGTTAGGAAGTTTTAATTTTTGTATGGAAGATGATGTGATGCTAAGAATTTTTAATTGAATTTTGATGATATATTTTTTGGGACGTTGGGTAAAAGAGAAAGATTGGGTTTGATTTTTTTATGGTTTTTCATTGAGGTCGGGGAAGGGAAAAATTAAAGGTAAGTTTGATTTTGATAGAGATATCAAATAGGTTCTCCAAGCTCAGAACTCCTCTATTGATAGAGCTTACTAATCCCCCATTAAATCATTAATATTTTACTAGATTGGCTAAAACTTTGAGTGGGGAATAAATGAGGCTACTTAACATCCCATCATATTGAATCATCACGGCATGCATTGGCTAGAAACGGGTGGCAATGCCTCTCTTGCCAACACTTGGATTGCACTAAACCTCCACTCCAACATCTGTCCTAACCAGCCATGCATATATATACCCGGCCATGCAAAGGTGCAAATTGTTTCAAATTTGGCCAGGCATCCTCCTCTCCTAGCCTTGACATACACAGCAACCTAAGTCCATCATCTTGAAAGAAGGGTTAACAAGGTTAGAGTTGGTCCAATGAAAATTTGGCTGGTTAGAGTGTTCCAAGGCAGCCTTCCTAGTTGCACATCCTCCAACATGTCTGGGTGGTTCCAGCCAAATGAAGGGTTCCTTTGGCCAAGGTCTGGCCGGACAATGGCCCTTAGTGACCGGTTGAAAGGTGGCTAGCCGACTGGGTTAAGAATACTTAGGGAATGAAAGTTAGGGTGTGCAAGCATGGCCATGTTGTGCCAGGTGTGTTGGCCATATGGCCTGGCCGGATGGCTCAGCTGGGTCAGACACCAAAATTGTGAAGGTTGCCTAACTTTCCAGCTGGTTGAAAATTTAGAATAATTTCGAGTATGCTAGCTTCATCTCATCCTCTTGTTTCCATGTCACTTCCTCGACTTTTTTATTCTACCACAAAACTTTTACAAGAGGTATCTTTATTTCACAACGTCTTAACCCATCGATCCAAAATCTTAACCGGCTTTTCTTTATAGGACATATCCTCATGAAGTTCAATTGATTCATGTTCTAGAACGAACTATGTATCTGTACATATTTCTTGAGCATCAACACGTGAAAAACGTTACATATTTAAGCTAGATTGGGTGGCAAAGCTAGTCTGTAGGCTACTTTTCTAACACATTCAAGGATTTCATACTATAGCGACCCAAAATTCTCTAGGAAAGTTGTTATCAAAACACAGTGAAATTAGAGTAAATTTTTTTATTTATTTAAAACATCTTATGCGTATAAAAAAAAATATACTTGTGCTAAAATACTTGTAACACTATCATTGAAAACTCTTAGTCTGAAAACATTTTGATCAAGAAAACTATCAATTGTTTCCTTATATCCTGGTAAACGTCATTCGTCATTTAAACCCTTTCTTAAAACTTTGCAGAATAAAGAAATACTAAAACATAAAGTTGTTAGCTATGTGCCAGACTTATAAATTATAGACTAGTATTAAAACACCAACTAATACACATAAAGTTTCTTATTACTTTGCAGAAATCACATTAGCGTAGTAGGTTTTCCCATACCGACCCTTCAAACCTCTCCGGCCCAATAAGTCTGATAATCTACCGGTAATCACATTGGGTGATTCAACTTCGATACCTACAATATGAACGTAAGTCATGAGCCGAGGCTCAGCAAGTACAAACTTTCTATCTCACAAAACTACGTAGTCTACATAGCATGTTATTAAAAACCACTTTTAAACTCACAACATCATACCATATTTTTCATCTTAGTCACATATAAGACATACTTTCACATTCACAGTTACATATTCATATCTATTAAATCCCTTTTTATTATTTTGGGCCCTTGTGTTAGTACCGTACGCGCTACAAAGAACTTGTTAGGAGTGCTAGTCCGACAATCGGGGTAACCTCACACAATTGATGGAGGCTGCAGTCACTTCGTTATGTTAAAGAATATGAGAATGCCCTCTTCACACATCATCATACATCTTTTCACATCATCACAACATTTCATGTAAATATATTAGGTACAATGCACACACTTTTGAAAATAGGTTGTGTTCTATGTTGTAAGTCAGGTCCGTACTTACCTTTTTATTATGCTCCTTTTTCCAAAATCCTCTTTCCTATGAAATGTAACCTAAACACATAGAGTGTACGCTATTAAAATCTATTCACCGATCGCTAATTCGGGAATGACTTTCATACATAACATAGATCTAGCGATATCAATATCGCTACTAACCCATAATTAAATCCATTCCAAAATTCATTTAGAATACCTTTGAAAAAGTTTCGTTCTCTAAAACCCTGTGATTTATAGACTTTCCTTTTAAAAAATATTTACTGTCTTTTAAATATATCCTTAAAGGTCACATTTCATAAATTCTTATTTTAACGTTTGAAAATTCGATTTTATATTATCAAAATTCGTTTTAAATCTATCTCCTAGAAAAATCTATTTTTAACAACTTTTATAAAAATCATTTTTAAATTGTACTTTTATGGATCATTTTATCAGTGTTTTTCCAAAATACATTTTTAAAGTTTTTTTCTAAATAAAATCCCCTTTAAAAATTGTTCTTATTGGAATCTTTTTACTTTTGAAGGTCTTTCATTAATATTATCTAAAATATATTTTAAAAGCTTTTACTTCGATTTCTTAATTTCAAAACACGTTCTTTCTTTTAAAAAAATCATTTAATCCATTTTAAACATGCAAAGTTTCCCCTAACTTTGTATGGTTTCCAAAACTGTTCAAAAACACGATAAAGCATACAATGAGCCTTCAGCTCCACAAAAAGAGATATTGATTATCCTTTAACAAATAATACTTCTTTAAAAAGGATAACTTTTCTTGCAAAAGATAGCACTTATCCAAAAAGATAACTCATCCTTTTTAAAGATAATGCACTAATTTAAATTGCATATAATTTTTTTTTATTGCATGAAAAAAATTTGTAAAATTTAATTTTGTCCCCATTTATAAATTATGTATCTATTATGCTCCCGTTGGACTTGTTGTGTATATATATATATAAGGTACATGTAAAATTTTATGTCTTTACTTTTTAATTAAAAACAATTAACTATAATGCCCCACTTAAATTTTGAATTATTTATTTTCTCCTTATATATTTATGAATTAACATATTTAATTTTAACTTTATGCCCTCACTAATATTTTGTTCTAATTCAAAAAAGAAAGGCATAGATTAAAGTGGGGTATCTTTGACACCTAACCCTATTAACTGAATTATTTAAAAACTTGATACCATGTGTCACCCCTTGATGTAGACACGTTCTGCTTATATCTATTATAAACTTGTACTGTACATTCTACAATAACCACTTAACAACTCCCTCCTTTGGTTTTGGTTTTTTTTTTTTTAATCCTTTTAAATTTGACACTAGAATATACAGTATCTTCAAATTGCACATGTGCAGTACTGCTACTACTACAGCTTCATCTTATCAAATTTACCCATTTTCCTCTTTTCTCTTCAATGTAACTATAACACCCCGTCTCCCAGATGGTCATTACTTCTAATACACAACCATACCCAAAAATTATAGGCTAATTTGAAATCTTTCATAGCCTACTCAAGCATCATTCAAGACATCTTTTCTCATTTAATAATAATTACATACATTTTTACTTAAAGAAAACAAGCATGGAAGCACAAAGTAATCTCATCTACAAAACATTCCTCTACCCATTGTCGATTCCATATAAATAATTGGCACTAGCAACACCACATCCATCATCGCTCATGTATCAACATGATACCTACAACACGGGAACTTAAGTGAGCTACAAGGCTCAGTAAGAAATTAGGTTGTAAATTTCTTTACAATAGCAAGCATATAAAATTATCATAACATAACATATGATAAATATCATCTTCTCACACATTCATTTGTAATTAAAACGCATATCCGAGAGCAATTAAAAGGGCAATCAAACTTGAGATTGTTTCAATAATCCTTCTAGTAGTCTACCTACACAATGATACTGCATATTTTAGTAACACTTGTTGGTGAAGACTATTATACTTGCTGCTTTTATTTCTTTTGAGAGATCTAGGGATACACCTTCTGTGGCTACGATGTGTCCGAGTAATGGATCATTGTCATTAAAACTCACGTTTCTTAAAAGTCACTTATCAGCTGAAATTTTCTTACCGGTCAACAATTTACCTTATAATTTGTTGTCCTCCAAGCTTATCTTTCTTCCTTTGTTTGATTCACGTCACTAGCTAGATATCCAATACATCCACTGACTATTATCCTACCTCAATGAATGACACTGTCTCTTGATTGAGGTGTCATTTTTTTCCTCGTGCAAATATTTTTTGTGATGATTACATTCCCTAAGAAATCCATTCCTAAGAAGGCATCATAGTCACGTTGATTTTTGTGTGCCTAGATTAGATAGGATTTTTCATTAGAGATAACTATTGATACATGAGTATCCAATATTTACACATCAAGATATTGCTTAAGGATAAAGTGATCTTAAATATTTTAGCTAATTCTATCTTTTTCACATCTTGATTCATCATTAGATGAACATGAGTAGAGAACAAATGGCTCAAGGGTCATGCGTGTTGGCTTAGCATAAGGGCCATCCTATTGTTGTTTTGGATGTGTTTTCATTTTCATTTTCCTCATTGAGAATGAGGACTCAGACACTAGTTTTTGGGGATTCAAGCCTTTCCTTGATTGATTAAAGGTCACTCTAGTTGGGCCTACATTGAATGGAGTTGTGTCCCTCGTGGGTTTTGCAAGTTTGTCTTATTGAAACAATCCTTCTTCCTTTTTTGTTACTTCCCTTGAGTCTTTTCCGTCTAAATTCTCTTTTCTCTTGTCACCTTATCTTTAATCAAGGTTCCATCTTATTGCATAATTTCTTCTAGAAGCAACTATGTTTGAATCCTTATTTCTTCCAGTCTAAATTATACCTTCTTATCTAGATGGTGGTAAGAAAA
This sequence comes from Ulmus americana, assembly GCA_010015005.3. NCBI lineage: Eukaryota > Viridiplantae > Streptophyta > Magnoliopsida > Rosales > Ulmaceae > Ulmus > Ulmus americana. The sequence goes on from WUAT03460158.1 coordinate 6,716, forward strand.
CTGAGTTTTTCTAGGGAGTCCATCCCTAGAATGACCTTGTAGACATACGTATCTTTCTACGATTAAATTTTTATACTTTTTTAGACACAACTATCTAAAGTCTCATCTTTAGGCATCACACGCTTCTATTGGTAGAATCACACCATTCGTATCACTCATGTCAAAAATCTCATTCCTTATCTTCCTTGGACGTATGAATTTGTTAATATTATTGTCTTAAAAAAGGTCATTTGTTCACTTCCAACCTTCGACTAACAATTCATTGGATATCCATAGACTAAAGAATACTTCATATTTTTGCCGATTTTCTACGTCAAAATTGTTTATAGAGAAAATCTAGTTGAACTACTAGTTACTTAGATGCAACTATTACTAGCGAAGAAAAGTGATTTCTCTTACGATCATTCTTGGCAGCAATTCCTCCATTGGATTCTTTCAGCCATCAATTGTAGATAAACTGTTGGAATCAGCCTTATTGAAATAAACCCTTCCACATGCTTAGGAACAAATGCAGAAATTATCTTTATTTTGGTCCCCAATGATTTCATTTCAACTTTCTTATGTATAAAACAAAACACCAAGGCCTTTCATGTCCAATCACGCCACTTTCTAGATGTTCAGATACTCATTCGAAGGCATCTTCAGAATTCCATCAACAATTTTTTTTCTTGTTAATTGTTGTGATATATCTCTTTAATTTCATGGTTTCCATAGTACATTGCATCCTTCTTCAAGACATAGGTCACATGCAAGATCTTCTCTTGCACATTAAAAACCTTAAACTCTAGATTGGTCTAGACATGATATTTTGAGGACTTTAAGGGTCAGGTCTTCATACTTCAGGGCTCCAAGCAAAGATGTCTCTGTAGTCCTTCAAAATTTTGATGATGAGGTCGGTCCTTAACTGTCTACTAAGCATCACCCACCTTAACTGTCTTCACCGGATTCTCGTCAATGATTGGTACTTCCACCAATGATTTTATTGGTTCCCCATGACTCTCTGTAGTATCCTCCCATGGATCATGGTCATTGAATGTCTTTACATCTACTAGGTTAACTCTATGAGGATCAATCATGACATGGCTTGTGTGATTGCTCTCAGCTCAGGAAGTGATCCCGGTACTCGAGCTACTGACATGAGTGTTGTGCACACTGACGATGCTAGCTCAGCAGTCTTCTATGCCCAATTGGTCGCGATAGAATAGAAATCCCTTGACTCTTGTTGGCATCCTTTCAAGATACCGATCCTGCCTATTCTAGGGAATTTCACCATCAAGTGATAATTCGACGTGATCACGCACATGGCTTTCAAGGTTGTCCTTCCGATGATAGCATTATATAATGATGGGCATTTTACCACAAGGAAATTCATAGACTGCAGGTGCTGGTAAGGGCATTCCCCCAGCTCTATCGGTAGAATTAGGAGTCCCTCAACATGGCTTGTATGACAGGTAAAACTGTGCAAACAACTGTGGATGGGTTCCAGCCTTGTGCCTATTAAGTTCTTTTTTTTTAGGACCGACGCTAAAAGGATGTTAGTGGGGCTCCCATTGTTGACAAGGATGCAAAAAAAATTACGCCTTGTTATTCATAGGTTTTACTACCCTAAACCACTACAATATACTTTCCCTGCTACCCTAAAAATCTATTCTTGCTTTAATCCTAGATCTCTAAGGTTTGACATATTTTTTACTTCCCTAAACCAACAATATACTTTTGCTACTACCCAGAAATGTTTTTTTACAAAATGATCAATAACAGATAAGATAATTTCAAATTTGCTATTGAGAAATTGATTGGCTGAGCCAACTATGATTCTTAGGCTTGTATTGCTTGCATGTCCATTGCTAGCAAGAAAATACTTGGCTATATTACAAGCACGAAGAAGGACGTTGAGAAAACTAATGTTGAAGCCTATGAAACTTGGGAGGAGGAAGATTGTACTGTTCAAATATGGCTTCTTGATTCAATGGAGAAGCATGTGAGAGTTCTCTTCGATCATCATCCTACAGCAGGGGAAATCTAGCATGCAGTAGAAAAGACCTATACTATGAGTAATAATTCCTCCAAAGTTAATGAGTTAACATGAAGATCTGTCAACATCAAACAAGAAAATCGTACCCTAGAAGCTTACTATAAAGAGCCACAAAACATTTGGCAGGAAGTCGATGCTATCAATCCTCCTCAAATCAAGACAAACTGATGTTTGTGCTCACTTAGCAACTATCATAAATTTTCATGTTTACAGCTTATTGGCATTATTAGATTCTCATGTGGATGTAGCTCATGTCCATGTGCATTATTCTGATCTTCTTCCTGATGTCATAGAAGCTTATGCCATTATTTGTGATGAGGATATCCACCTAAATACTTTGAGGAGTGAGGAAAAGGCTAGTGGTAGTGCCTTGACTATACACAAAGGGAAAGTAGGCAGCTTATATGAGTTCTAAACATTCCTTCAAATCTAGTGATTCAAATCTAACTAAAGATAAATGCAAGTGTATTCATTATGGTAAGGATAATCATATTGTGGAAAAATGTTGGACGATTTATGGTTGACCTGATTGGAGAGATGAACTTATTGCTAAAAAACAAGGAAGCAGAGCATCCTTTGCTACTACCACTGGGAATGGAGATGAGGCCAACTTAGGTACTTTCAGTTATGTTTTATGTATTTGTTCTTCTGCTTGTGATAATGCATGGATAGTTGACACTGGAGCAACAGATCATATGACGAATAACCCAAAGGAATTCACTATCTTCATGGAAAACTACTAAAAATATGTTGTTAGAACTACCAATGGTCAGTTAACCTCTGTTACTAGTATTGGAACCATTTAGCTTACACCCACCATCATATTGTCCAATATTTTTCTTATTCTCACTTTAGAAAATGATTTATTATCTATCTCTAAACTTATGACTGCATATTCCTGTCATTTTTTCTCAAATCATTGCATTTTTCAGGACCCTCATACTTAGGAGGAGATGGGACGTGGTTTTAAGAAAGGGGACTTGTGGTACTTTCATGGCTCTCCTCGTCAGGGGGAGATGATGAGTGTTTTTGAAGAGAATAGCCGCCATGATGATAATATCCCTATTGTTGTTACATCTCTTCCAAATAATCAAAACATGATATTCTAGATATCGAGAACTCTCTGGAAGGAGAAAATAGTTCAACAACGTATCCAAATACTACTGCTGATAGTTCCCCTTTTTCACCAAAACACGTTCAGTCTACTCCTAGGGCTTTGAATGAGGTACTTTTTGAACCTGATAATGCTCAAAATGAAACCATTGATATTTTGAATACTATACTTGAACCTGAACCTGAACTTAAACCACCAAAATATCAATTACCAGCCCATACAAATAGTGATAAACCCAAACCCAAATATACTGTAGATTTAAATAGTAAAGCCAAATGCCCCATTAGTAATCATATGTCACCTATAGAGTTTCCAAGTCATATGAATCATTTCTATGTCAAGTATCTATTGTGTTTATTCCAAGATAGTTGCAGGATGCATTAGCAAATACTAAATGGACCAAATGTATGGCTGAAGAAATGAGAGCATTACAAAAGAATTGCACTTGGAATGTGGTTCCCTTGCCTCCAAGAAAGAATACTATTGGGTGCAGATGGATTTTCACTATTAAAGACAAATTTGATGGCTCGATAGAGAGGTACAATGTGAGATTGGTTGCAAAAGGATACAATCAAAAATATAGAGTGGAAAACAATGAGGCCTTTGCTCTTGTGGCAAAGATTAATATTGTACATGTGCTACTCTTTGTGGCTGCTAATCAAAACTAGTTGTTGCTGCAATATGATGTGAAGAATGCTTTTCTTCATGGTAAGCTTCAAGAAGAGGTGTACATAGACCTTCCACTGGGTGCTTTATTCGAGACAGGAATGGTGTGCAATTTAAAAAGGGCGATGGCTCAGGGCATATGTGAGTTTCTATAGGTGAAGTATATAATGAGAGACTTAGGTTTTAAACGTACAGGTGCTATGTCTTTATATTGTGAAAATAAAGCGGCAACTGACATAGCTCATAACCCTATACAACATGATCTAACCAAGCATGTGGAAGTGGATAGGCATTTCATTAAAGAGAAGTTGGAAGCTCAGATTATTGAAGTTCCATTTGCGAAATTTGAAAACCAGCTAGCTGCTTTCCTAACCAAGGCAATTCCAAGTGGTGTATTTTCCAACTCACTTGAGAGGATGGGCATGCAAGATATCTATGACCCAACTTGAGGGGGAGTGTTGACATGAGTTGTCTGTTAGAGCCGTATAAATTAATTGTAGGAATTATTAATTGTTATTTATTTAGAGTAATCGTAGGAATTATTTATTTTGATTTAGTTTTCCATTTATTTTTCCATTTATTTTGTATATCCTATTTATTGGGTCAACTTTAACTCTAGCCTTAAATATAGGCAACCATTTTTGTATATTACTATATATACTTGCATTCTTCATGTATTTTATCAAATGAAAAATTCATCCACCATTGTTTTATTTTTCATTAGGATAGGCATATGAACACCAAACTATTGCATTGCTTTCAACATTGGTATGCCGTGCTCCAGGTTTAGCATATTGTCCACTAGACGATGGCATTATCTAGTTGTTCCATCCAACCTGGTTCTTGGGATCTGGAAGCGTTATGGACCGCAACCTGGTCTTGCTAAAAACTCTATGTCATCCCACTTACCATGGGGATGGTACATATACAGGCATGAACTGGAAAGTGAAACAACTTGAGAGATATGAGGATGTTATCAACATAAGCCCATCCTTCTAGCACCAAATATTGTTGTTGATTTCTTGCTCCATGTCAAATCTCAACTCGGAACTACTCAATTCACCTTGGTATACCTTGCAAGGTAGATCAATGTCAGTGGCTAAAGGGTTGCTCCCTTGATAGTAGTTTGATGCTTAAGTCAACTGATGGGACAAGAGAATAATCTTGGTTAATGTGATGTTGGGAATAATGAAAGCAACATACATTTTTCTTCAATTATTAGGGTATGTAGGAAGTTTGGGTTGCATCAGCCAATGAGATAATGCCAAAGACTGTCCTTTTGTAAGGACAATGGATAGCACATTTTGGTGAAAGCACATGTCCAGGGCATTGGTGGTCCTACCCTTGTCAACGAGTACTATTTTTTCGTCTTCCAGAGCCCAAAGAAATCTAGGTTGGTACTTCTAAGTGGCACCTAGGTCGGCACTAACCAGCTTTGTGGGTCATGCACATGTGCGTCTTTCAACCGTCTGAGGAAAAATTTCCCACTCCCTCCCCCCCCCCCCCCCCCCCCCCCCCCCCCCCCCCCCCCTGCCCCCCCTCCCCCCCCGATCCTGCGTCCACTC
>WUAT03460268.1:0-16408 GCA_010015005.3 Ulmus americana
GAAAAGACACGGCTCTGAGAAATATTTTCTTAGAGAAAGAGAGACAAGTGAGGTAGAGGAAAATTAGAGATCCTATATTCTCTATTGGATTACTAGATCTAGAGAGAATTTTTCTTCCGGGAATTACTTGGAGAATCCATCAGATGAGTGCCCACACTCACGTTGGTTGGTGGCTTGAGGATAGTAGAGAATACCATTTGGTTGAAGATCTTCTTGGGGTTAACCTGTGCTACAAGAGGTCTTGATCTATAAATTAATTTATTGTACTTAACATCATGAGATTTGGATATATTGGTTTTATGTTTAAAACATTTTTTTTTAAATCTACCATTCCACTACACATGTTTTCCAGCACAAGACCGCATTACTTCTTGGCTGAGAATGAAGCAGCTTCTCCAAACTAGATTTTTTCCCACTAACTTCTCTCAAACTCTGTATCTTCAATGTTTAAATTGCAAATAGGGGTCAAGAACTGTCAAGGAGTACACGAAATAACTCTACAGGCTTGGGGCTCATACTAGACTAGTTGAAGATGAGAGTCAACAAGTGGCACACTACATTGGGGGATTGAAAGAAGATATCTAGGAAAAACTGGAAATGAACACTATTTGGAGCCCGAACAAGGCTATTAATTTGGCATTTATGGGGGAAAAACATGTCCAAAGAAGTGTCACTCGTAGTGGTTCCTCACAAAAATTTACTCCGAATGAACAACCTAGGCCTTGACAATATTAATGGGCTAAAGTATCGGTCCAAAAGACAGTTGAAGTCCTCCCAATAGTGGACAAAGGTGCCCAACCAAGGCAGGTGAATCCTTATGCTAGGCCAACTGTAGGGAAGTGTTTTTGTTGTAACCTTCCTGGACATAGGTCCAATGAATGCCCCACTAGACCTCAAGCACATCTAGTAGAATTAAAAGACTCTAATGATGAACAACAAGAAGAATTCTGGGAAGAAGAGCAACAGTTGGACACTATTGTGTTGGAGGGTGATGAAGAAAATCCATTGATTTGCATTCTTGAGTGGCTACTCTTAGATGAACCTTGTGTCTCTCAGAGGAACTCCATTTTTTGTACCAGATGCACAATTAAACAGCTGGTTTGTGAAGTAATTATAGACAATGGATCGTGTGAGAATTTTGTTTCCAAGACTATAACGAAGGCTTTCAACATTCCTATTACCAAACACACCAATCCTTATAAGTTGAGCTGGGTTAGAAAAGGAATTAAGAGCAAAGTGACTGAACTTTGTCGAGTGCCTATTTAGATTGGCAAAGTCTATGCTGAAGAGGTGACATGCAATGTCATAAAAATGGACACTTGCCACATACTTTTGGGATGACCTTGGCAGTATGACAGGGGCATTGTATATCAAGGGAAGGCAAACACTTGCTCGTTTGTTTGGCATGGGCATGAAGTGATACTTATGCCATCTTCAAGTAAGGCCATGAAACAAAAGGTGCCTCAAACCAACCACTCCTTGTTAGCTATCTCAGGCAATGATTTACAACAAGCAGTCCAGAACTGAGATAGTCTATTAGCCGTCTTGGTGAAAGAGCTCATGCACTGTTCGTCAACCACCAGTTTATCTTGTTCCTCAACAGAACTACTAAAGGAATTTTAGGACATGTCACCAGAAGATTTACCTAGTGAACTTCCCCTTATGCGCATAATTCAACACAATATCAATGTCCAACCTGGTGTAACCCATCCAAACCTAACCCATTATCAAATGAGCCTTCAAGAACATGACATGCTTAAGGGGATGGTTGATGAACTATTGACAAAGAACATGATTCTTCCAAGTTTAAGTCCCTGTGTCATGCTAGCTTTGTTGGTACCCAAGAAGGATTCATCTTGGTGAATGTGCATAGATAGCAAGGAAATCAATAAGATCACCAACAAGTATAGATTCCCAATCCTCGTTTAGAGGATATGCTAGACGGATTGGAAGGAGCTCGAGTGTTCTCCAAGTTGGACCTTCAAAGTGGGTAGCATCAAATCAGGATTTGTCCTAGAGACAAATGGAAGACAACCTTCAAAACCAAAGATGGACTATTTGGGTGGCAAGTAATGCCTTTTGGGCTATGTAACATCCAAGCACTTTCATGGGGCTCATGAATGAAGTGTTGAAGCTATTTTGCAGTACATATGTCGTCGTGTACTTGGATGACATATTAATTTACAGTAGCAACCCACATAAACATTTGGGGCATCTATGAGCCGTATTTCTAGTCTTGAAAGAACACAAGCTACACTTGAACCTGAAGAAGTGTGAGTTTTTATCCATTGATCTTCTATTCCTGGGATTTGTTGTAAGTAGTAGAGGAATTTCCACTTATCAAAAGAAGGTACATGCTATCAGTTTGCGGCCTTGCCCAAAGACTGTGTTAGCCCCTAGAAGTTTTTTGGGATTAGCTACATTTTATAGACGGTTCGTTCATGGATTCAGTACTATTGCTGCTCCTCTTTCTGACTGCTTAAAGAAAGGAAAATTCAATTGGGGACCAAGACAACAAGATAGTTTTGAGTTACTCAAGCTGAGATTGACCATTGCTCCCATGTTGGCCTTTCCTAATTTTGAGAAGATTTTTGAGGTGGAAACCGATGCTTGTGTGACTGGCATTGGGGTTGTTCTATCTCATGAAGCCTATTGCCTACTTTAGTGAAAAATTGTCTGAAGCACATCATAAATGGATGACGTATGAACAAGAGTTCTATGCCATTGTGAGGGTGTGTCACCAACGGGAGCATTAATTTATTCTACATTCAGATCACAGGACTCTCCAATTCATAAACTCGTAGAAAAACATCAACAAGATGCATGCTCATTGGGTGATGTACCTACAGAAATTCTCCTATGTGTTTCAATATAAGGCAGGTCAAAACAACAAAGTTGATGATGTGTTAAGTAGGCGCAATGCTCTCTTGTCTGTGATGACATCTGAGGTATCAGGATTTGAGTGTCTACAAAATGAGTACGCTAGTGATCCTGATTTTGGGTTGATTTTGACAAAGTGTGTCAATCATGATATCATTCCTCATTATAATATCCACCAAGGATTCTTGTTTCGAGGACTATAGTTGTGCATACCAGTACACTCTTTGAGGGACCTGTTGGTTGCTAAGGTGCATAGTGGAGGCCTTACTGCTCATGTTGGCTGCGATAAGACTATAGCTATTTTGGAAGATCATTTCTATTGGCCCCGAATGAAAAGAGACATTTCTAAGTTTGTTGAGAGATGTATGGTTTGTCAATCTACTAAAGGCACTCATCAAAATACTAGCTTACACACCCCTCTCCCTGTTCCTGAGACGATTTTGGAGGACCTCTTAATGGACTTTGTCCTTGGTTTGCCTCAAACACATCGTAGAGTAGATGCTATCTTTGTCATTGTTGATAGATTTTTGAAAATGGTTCATTTCCTGCTGTGTAAAAAGAGAGCAGGTGCTAGTTATGTAGTTCACGTATTCTTTCGAGAGATTGTCCACCTTCATCGAGTTCCTAAAACAATAACAAACGAAAGGGATGTGCAATTCATGAATCATTTTTGGAAGGAGCTATGGCGCCATTTTCAAACAAAATTACAGTTTAGTGCTACCCACCATCCTCAGACAGATGACCAGACTGATGTTGTTAATAAAACTCTGGGCAATATGCTTCGTTGCATGGCAGGAAATCGACCTAAGCTATGGGATGTTACTCTTCCCCAGGTCAAATTTACCTTTAACACCATGGTTAATCGCTCCACTAGTAAAGCCCCATTTGTAATTGTTTATACTAAGGTACCTAACCAAACTTTTGGCATGCTTCAATTAGCCCAATTTTGGAGCATGGCCACTGCTACTCTAGTAGAACAGATATAACAACTACATTATGAGGTTCAAGCAAAGCTTCATGACAGCAATGCTCACTACAAAGAAGCTGATAATCGCCACCACCGCCACAAGGTTTTTTAGGAGGGGGACATGATCATGGTGTTTCTTTGCCGAGAGATATTTCCAGCAGTCACTTATAACAAGCTCAGTGCTCAAAAAGTTGGCCCCTGCTGTGTTCTACGTCGAATCAGTGACAATGCATATTCGATTGCCCTTCCAGCATAATTGAACATCTCTAACACTTTCAATGTGGTTGATTTATTCCCATATCACCCTCTAGATGACGCACTAGTCACCATTTCATAAACTCGAGTCGAGTTTCTTTGGGAGAAGGATAGAGTTGATGTAACCATTGGAATTCAATAACCAAATGACCACGTCGCTTGCTGCTATATGGTTATTTTGGTTGTCTTTGGCACCAATACAGAGGAGGATTTGGGTTGTTATGCCATGGGATTGGAGCTGTTAGCTAGTACATGTGTCCTTCACACATTGGAAACTTAGCACAATTATTCCCCTACTAGCAGCCTATATTTCATTTCTTGCTTTTTGGTTAGAGCAGCTTGTTATGCTCATTTTTTAATTTAGTTGTAAACCTAATATTTCCAGCAATATAGTCACCATTGCCAAGCTTCCAACAAGCTTGAGCTCTGGTTTATTTCCTTCTCCATAGGTGTTATGTCATACTATTTAAGCATTTATACTAGAGATTTTGAGATAATGACCCCTTTTGCCTTGGTAGTGTGATATAGCAAAGTCCATTCCTTAAATTTAGCTATCAGATTCAAAATTCTAACTTTATTTTATGCTCAACCTTTGTTACATCGTCTCTTGGACTAATTTCAGAAAAACCAAAGAAAGCAAAAGATATAGTTAAGAAAATATAGATACATTTAAGTCCATGAATTGGCCAGAGTGGAAAATATAGTTGCCTCTATGGTATGGAAAATTTATGGAAGAATTTTCCACGTAAATGGAAGTTGGTTTCTTGGAACCAAATCCAATGGAAAACGAGAGAAAATCTCTCAGACATGACACAAAAAACTGGCGAAAAATCTATTATAGTTTCTCATTGATAATCCAACAATTAATATAGCTTTTACAAAAATACCCAAGAAGTTTTGCAAGTAAATAAAGAAAAAGGAAAGGGAAATAACAAACATAACAAATTGGAAACAAATTTAACTAATGGGCAACCAACACCCTTATTTCCACAAAACAACACTAAAACCCCATCTTCCAAACTCTTTCTCCAGCTATAAATGACTCTACAACACCCAAAAAATATGTCCTACATCACTCTAAATCTTCCTTTTGAGAGAACTTGATGTGAATGCCTTTCCCAAATCCTAAAATAGGATTTCCATAAATTTTCAACTCTCTTGTCTTTCTCCCCCTTATGAAACGAATTGGTAAAAATAAATGATTAATCTCTTCCATAAATTCTACATATATTTGGTGAGCAGGGTATGGAAAGGTAGCCATGAATGCTCTACTACACTCTGCTCCTACGCATTGTCTCACTCCATCTCTGAAAGCTTGAAGTTCTTTGATACAACAAGCTCCTAATTTTCATTAAACAACAAAGTTAAATTAGATGCAAGAAAAGGCTTTGATTTAATAACATGATCTTAAAAACAATTTTTAAGTAGGAAAAAGATAGAAAATGAACTCAACCTTCCAATGCCATGGATTGAATTCGAGAAGATCCTTGAATGTTTCTGGACTTAAGTGCAGAGTCGCGGTGACAAGAATAATTCTCCATCCTTTTGGAATTGTAAATCCTACATAGAATTGACCATATAATTTGTTTTTGAATATGCTGTTTTAAAGAAAGCAGGGCTTAAACTAGCTGTGATTAAGGGGTACCTTTGTTAGGGATATCTTTCAAAGCTCTACGTAATAACCCCGGTGTCATATGTCCAAGCTAAAATGTTTCATTAATAACCTTTATTTTTCAAATACCAAATAGTCTGTTCAAGAAAATAAAAACATTTTTTGTTGTTGAATCAAATAGTGGAATTGAAATGTATTTGTCATGAAAACCTACTTACATACTTAGTAAAATTCATCGATTTGTATTTGTCCCATGTGAGTCCAAAACTTGGATTTTCTCTATTTTTTAGAATCCCCTTCATACTAAGCTTGATCAATGGTAATTGAAAATTTAAACTCAAAATTAAGCCACTATTTGATGAGTATTAAAAAATATATATACCTCCAACTCCTCAACAACCAAAGGATGCTCGAAAAGGAATTTAAAAGCTAATGCCTCAGTGTAACTGAAACTGACTAAAAGGTAGCAAATAATTCTTCAAAAATTAATTGAACAGCCAATCCTCTAATAAAAACATTTCTCTATCCATGTCTCTGCAAAAATGATTTAGAAAATCTCCCTTGTGCACCTCAGGTTACATTACTCTCTCCTTTAGCATATCCTTCAACATATTCAATATCTTTTTCTGTTCTTGGATAAATACCAAACTTTACATATATGTACCTCAAAGGTAAAAATAAAAATAATTGTTTTGTTTGATTAAACTTGTAGATGATTTTTCAGCATCATAACTGATCATTAGCTTTGCACTAAATAGTCTTAAATTTCAAAGTATGAACCACTTTCACTCCACATTGATATGATATTGTCCACTCATTCATTGGGCCTAACCCTCATGGTTTTACTTTGGACTTTACCCAAAAGGCCTCATACTAATGGAGGAGGTAGTGTCTCAGACTTATAAGTTGTACATATGGCTTGTATATTCCCAATGTAGGACAAATCTCAACAAACGGAATCTTAAGTTGACCATTGATTCAGAGTTTTGTTGACCAATTCTTCTATTTGAGGGAGCAACTTTTCCTTAAGACTCTCAGCACCAAATTGATTGAGAATAATACTCCTAATGCACCTGTACGTGGATAACAACAAGTTGGTTGTGAGCTTTACCTCCTTGGGCAAAGACTTTGTCACTTTGGTGTCCTTGTATATAAAATCAGCTATTGCATTTTGAGAGATTCATTGCATTCCTATATAACATACTACATAGTCCTATTTACATCATATTTTATTAAACTACCCATTAAAAGTGGCTTACTTCATGCTGGAAATTGGAATTCATAAATTTGTTGTCACTTACTCTTTAATGTATGAGCAAGTCCTTGCCTTACTCTTCAATAGTTTTCACACTCTTGTTTTGCTCTTGGAATCTTCTTGTAACTTTCTTTTACTGATAAATCAAGCCTCTTCCTTTTCTTTTTGGATAAAATTGTTTAACATTAATTTATATCTTATTGGTTAACATCATCCATAGTCATTAACTGAGAACTTCGTTTTGTTGATTTTGTTGTGTGCTGATGTCTCGGGTCATTTGAGACCCTTCGAAGATGGAAGCTATGCAGAGGAAGTTTGGAATCAAATAAATCACAAGGACTAGAAATGTTAGATATCCTTAGACACTAACTAGCCATATAACTACAAAGATGATTGAGACATTCTCATTGCCATCAAACTTTATGTAGATTTCATTTCTTAACTCTTTTTGATAATAAATTTGCAACTTAATTCTATTGATGTCATTTAGAGGTCTCTTCTTGCTTTTTGTTTTTAGATTCATTTGACAAAGTCAAGTATCTTCTTGCTCTCCTTAGTAGCCTCTTTTATCATGTTGGGGCAAACCAATACAAGCTATTCATGAAGGGGGATCAAGATATGCATTAGAAATTAGTTGTTTGTTAGAATTTTCTCATCTTAGTTTTTTTAAGTACTAATATGAACATGTTATGCTAGTTTCTTGTTAGAACTTGGTGTATATGTAGTATTGTAATTTCAATATGCAGCTTGTTATAAATTTGAAAGGAATGCACAAATTCTTGAAAAGATTATTATATTGCAATGATGAGATTACTGTATTTGAAAGCACATGTTAAATCAGTACAATTTTATGTTAAAAAAGTAGTAATAAAATAAAAAGGACTACTATTTTATTTAAAAAAGGTAGTAATATAATAACATTGACTACCATCTTATTTTTAAAAAGTAGTTATAGAGAATATACAATTACCTTTTTTAAACATACCAGTACCGTTTTAAGCCATATGACTATCGTTTTAAGACAAATGACTACTTTTTTAGTACATAGGACTACTATTTTAAGATGACGATAGTCAAACATACCTATACAAGTACCATTTTAAACATGTAACTACAAGATTCAAACCTTACCACTACTATTTTAAGGGATAAAACTATCGTTATAAACATAATACGACTATGGTCAAAAACCGTTGTCGAAGGGGGGGTACCTACGACTACATCTTTCTATGTTTTTCTTGTAGTGTAACTTCCCTTCCTTTATGTGCAAATAGAACCAGGAGAAGAGAATAACTGGGAATGAGGAAAGAGAGAGCCTCTCCTGTGAGAGGAAAACCCATTGAGCTAGGAGGCAAAACCCACCATTGCATTGCATTTGGGATTCACCCATTTCCCGAACCACTTAGCGAAGCATATGATCACTAATGTTACTACACCCAACCCAATTGTATTCCACATATTTGAATATAACTTCTCTTTCCCTCTCTCTTTGGAAGGAAAGATGCCTGAACTGAACCATGAAATCAAATCAATAAAGGAAAAAAGGGTATGGGTATAATATAAAGAAAATCAAGTAATCTTTTTGTTAGCATTCCGACCAAGAAGTAATTGATTGAGCAGTTAACAGAGAATCCAGGGATTCCATGTGAACTTCTTCGGATTTCGAAAAGGATTAGGAAAGCTCACCCATTTTAAACGTTTGTGTACCATGATATGAATTTTTCAGACTTTGAAATGGAAAAAGATTGTTTGTTTAAGAAAAATGCTTCTCTTGAACAAGAAATTTTTTCTTTAAAAGATAAACTTTATTGTCTTAAAAATGAAAATGTTTTTTTAAAGAAAAATGCTTTGAATTTTTAAAATGAAAAGAATTCTTTAAAAGACAATGTGATTTTAAAGAAAAAGAACATTGTTTTTGAAAAGAATAATAATGTACAAAATATTGATTTTAAATCAAAGAAAAATTCTTTTCAAGATAAGGTTTTCAAGAGAGACAATTTTTCAAAAGGAAACTCATTTTCTAAACAAAAACATTTTTCACATGAATTTTCAAAGAAAAAGGATTTTTATGAAAAACCCATTTTGAAACAAAGTCTTTTTCAAAGGTTTCCAAAGAGGAAAATTAATTTCATGAAAAATGATTTTGTTACAAAACCATCTTATGTGCAAATTTTTTTTTCACATCATTTACATAAAAATAAAGGTTTTTATAATTCAAAATGTGTGTAATTATTGTAATAAAATTGATCATTTCTCATTTGATTGCCCAATTAAGAAAATTGTACATTTTGAAACTAAATTGGTTTGGCTTCCAAAGATTAACCTCCAACGACCCAAAATCAAAAGGGTACCAAAAATTATTTGATATCTTCTTGTAGGTACCACTTGGAGACGTCAATAAATTGATGGACACATAAAATGTAATTCACTCAAGATGCATTGATGTTACTTCAAGAACAAAATAAAGGATACTGAGTAAAATTGTTCTATTTCATCCATTTCAAATTCTATGTTCTTAATTGTGTTTATTTTATAGAATTTGTGTAAATAAGTTTGTTCATACTATATTGAGTACATCTTGTTTGTAGACTTATATAATTTATTGCAAAATTATAGGAAATGCTAATTGTGTTTATTCCTTATCCTATGAATTTGTAATGAACATCTTTTGGTTAGACTTTAAAATGTTGTAAATTTGTTTTATCACCAAAAGAATGATTTTAAAAGTGGTTGAGCAACTTTAAAATTGTGTTTTGATTTCTCATTGCTGAATCAAAATGCTTTGAACAACTATTGTTTTTAATAAGTTTATGAGCTGTTTAATGTGTTACAAAACCTGTTTTATTGATTTCTATACATTTTAGATTATATACATTTTCACAAAATAGGTTGGACTAATGTTTGACTACAAGAAAAGTTCGTTGTAATTTTTCAATATTCGAATATGTACTCATCCGGGCGCATGATAGGTGCGGCAACTAGAAACGGACGGCGAGCACTTCTCGATTTGGTTACTTTGTTTTCGTGCTCTATTTTTTCTCTATTTTTGTGATTTGTGTTCTTTCATTTTATGATGTCTTTCATGCTATCTTTTGCTTATTCAAAAAGGTTTTCATAAAGATTTTTGAAAAATATTGTTTTAATTTGATTTGAGACACAAATTGCTAAAATGGTACATTGTTGTGCAAATTGAGCAAATTTGTTTTAAGTTAATATTTTGCATATTTAGGGGGAGCTTATCAATCGAATTATTTTTGTTGCCCTAAATATAGCACAACAATATCAAATGAGCCTTGTTTTTAAAACGTTTCTAATTTTTGCTCATTAAAACTTGAATTTAAAAAATGCACTTAAAAAGCTTTTTAAACTCATTGATTTTGAAATTCAAAGCTTGCATGGTATTTAATTGTGATTTCAAAAATTGGCTTCCAACTTTTATTTAAAGTTTTAAATATTTCGAAGAACTTTTGAAATTGCCAAAATAAATTTCTAAACCATGCATTTCTTTATCAATTAAGACCTTGCTTAATTTTTTTGAGTTCTTAAATATCAACTTTGTGCATTCAAGTTTTGTTTTTCAAACCTTGATATTTGAAGTGATTTTAATTCTTGATTGATTGACCTTGCTTGCATCTTAACCCTCTTGTGCTTTAACGATTTATTGATTATCATCTTGATTGTTCTTATATTTCGACTCTTAATTAATCAAGAGATAAATCTAACATTGAGTTTGTTGAGTGTAACAATAGATATCTAAGGATGTATTATTTGTTCTACTAATTTTTATCTTGCAGTTTTTTTGTGGAATCAGATTTGTATAAATTAATCATGCCATTACCAAAGATGAAAGAATGACTTCCTTGGAATCAACAAGCATTAGCAAAAGATCAATCATTCCCTTGATCAAAGAACAATATATATTTTTTCAAATATAACGGAGTTGATTTATTTTGGATATAATTGCACTTAATTTTAATTAATTTACATTAATTTTATATGCCAAATGTTATGCTAAGTGTTTGAAATTTTGCTAGTTGGAGTTGATTGGTGGAGATGATAACTTACCAATATGATAGATACCTTTGTTGGGTGACATGGGAGGTCCCCATAAAAACAACAATTGGTATCTCAATTGATGCAATGAAGTGCTCCATGGAAATGGTTGATAAGGTAAAGTTTCATGAGGTAATATTTTGAAACCCTTACTCAACTACAAGAATTCCTTATGAAATTCCACATCAAGTATAATGTTGCTTAGAGCGGATTTTCACTTATATTTATTTGGTTTATTTTATGTGTGATTCTTAATTGTGTGTGTGCTTGATAAATTGAGATTTGAAAACAATTATTTTATGCTTTAAAAGTTTTTACACTTTTAAAAAAATTTGTTTTGATATTTTAAAGATTTTTAAACTGATCTTATTTACTTCTTAAAAATTCTTCTTGATTATTTTGAAAAATCTCAAAATATTTTTCAAATGATTTACACTTTATAACTGTTTTTAAAACCTTGCTTGTGTTCAAAAGGTTATCTTTAAAAGGTTTCATAAATAGTTTTCAAATGATTTCTAAAAAAGCTCATAATGATTTTTCATTTTCACCTAAAATCATTTTCAAATGGCATTGTACTTTATTTTTATTTACTTATTCATGCCTTTGAGTTTTCAAAACGAATTAGTCTTCAAAATTTTACATTACAAAGAAATTTGTTTTTAGAAAAACTCTTCTGGACATAAATACTAAAATGACATATTCTTGTGTTCATTATGCAAATATGTTGAAAATTGTGGAATGCATAAATTTTTAGGGGGAGCTCTTCAATTTTGATCAATTATGTTACCCTAAATATGCATTACAAGGGTGATTGAGTTTTGTATTTAAAAGTTTTACAGTCTTAAGCTCATTCAAAAATGAATTTCAAATTCGAGTTCAAAAGTTTTCTTTCTTTTGTATTTGAAATTCATCATTATTTGTGATTTGTGATTTTTCTCATCCTTTTGATTTTATTATCTCCTATTATGTGTTTAATACTCTTTGTGCTACATTTCATACTTGAAAATTGCGTTTTTCAAAATGATATTAAATTGTTATTGATAGGGGGAGAAAAATTGATTTTGACCTTTTCAAAATTACTTATTTTTATTTGTGGATTGTAAAAGTGAATTTGAAAGGGGGAGAAAAATTGTTTTTAAAATCTTTACTTTATTTTTAATTTTTTCTCCTATATATATGTGTGTGTGTGTGTGTGTGTATGTATTTTACTTTTTTTTTTCAAAATTATCTTCAAATGTGTTATATCTTACTATTTATATAATTTTTAAGTGTTTTTGAAAAATGAAAGAGAATCCTACTTTCAAATATTTTGATCTTTTCTTGGATTCTTATTTTAAAAAATAAAGGGGGCAGAAACAATGTTTTTACCTAAGTATCCTTATTAAAAAAAAATTATTATTTTGGATGTTTTTTTCTCTCTGGCAAAATGATGTCTAGTTTTCTTCATGAATTCACATTTATTTGTTTTTATGCTTTTTGATAATGTCAAAAAAGGGGAGAAAGTTTGATTGATTGCATATTGCTCAATATATTCATTTGAAGTATTTTATTTTGAGCAATATTTTTCAAGTGTCAAAAGAATTTAAAAGCTTGCTTTTAAAAGCTAAAATTTTTACGTAGAATTTGAGTCTAAAAATAGTAAAACATTTTTATGCAATCAATTATTTTTTTCATTATAAAAAAGGGGGAGAATGTTGATTTGTGGTATCTCTATTTTGTTTTGTTTTGATGATTTATACAATTGATTAGGAAAATGTTTCACAATTTTACTCTATGTGAAAATTACATTTATAGTTTTGAAAGTTACTATTTACAGTTTTACTATTTGATTTAAAATAACTTTTAAAGAGCTTTTGTCATTAATCTTAATAGCTTGAAAGAAGCCATAGGCGACCGCGAAGAACCGTGCATAGTTTCAGATCGACCTGTGAGCATTGCTAATGCAATTAAGAGTGTTTATCCAGAAGCTTATCACATGATCTGTATGCACCTTCTCATGGAAAATTTGATTAAAAGTTACATGGTTGCTAGGTTGCATGATATATTCTTCAAAGCTGCAAGGGTATATCGCCATTCAGAATTTGAAAATACATGTCTCAATTGAGCTCTTTAAATCCCAAGATCACAAGAATACCTCTTGGAGATAGGAACATAAAGGTGGGTATGTTGCTTCTATCTGAGAAGGAGATACAATATACAAACTAGTAACATTGCATAGTCAATAAATTCAACTGTAAAGGAAGCAAGAGAATAGCCAATCTTAAAACTTTTGGATGAATTGCAAAAAACATTTCAAAGTTGGTTTCTTGAAAGATCAAAAGTTGGTGCATACATGGGCACACAAAGATTGGGCACACAAAGAAATAAGAGACAAATTGGAAAAGGCAAACTGTATGAAGGTACGTAAATGGCTGACTTACTCAATTTTTATTTCTAGTTTGGTGGAATTGTTTTATAGTAAATGACTGATATCTGCATCAAATAAATGGTTGGTGTACATTTTTAATTATTCTTTGTTTTGGTAGATATTGTTGCTCTTGAGCCATGTGATAACTATGTCATATGTATATGCATTTTATGCTAAAGTATTGATATACCATAGATCTCCATCCCTTTTTTTAAATAGTTATTGCATATGATATATTATATATTCTATTGACTAAGCATTTTTCTATAGAAATTTGATTTTATTTAATTTATATCAAATAAATGGCCGATGTACATTTTTGTTGCCTTCATCTCTGTTGATCACTTATCATATATCTATTGTCTATATATATGTCTATCTTTTCCAATCATTCTCTCTTTTTGTATAGATGATGTGAAGACTTTTGTTAAAGTTTAACGATTTTATTGTTAATGACCAGTTATGGTTAAATTTAGATTCTCTTAAAAAGTAACTTTAGTTTTATAATTTGTTTGTTATATTACTTTTTAGGTTGAACAACTTCAACCAAACACATTCAATGTCAAACATAATCAAAAAGCATTCTTTGTTGATTTGGAGAAAAGAACATGCACATGTCATCAGTTTGACTTGGATGAGATTTCTTGTTCGCATGTCATTGCTAAAATTGACAAACTCTATGGGAAAAAGTATGATTATTTTTCAAATTTGTATAACATTATGTCGTATAAAAAACTTGCAATGGATCACTGAATCCAGTTGGAGAAAAAGAAGATTGGATTATCCTTGAAGATATCAAACAAGAAGTTTTAAGCCACCCGATTTACAAACCTGCAGGTGGAAGAAGAAAGAAGCAATGATTCAAGTCAACAACAAAATCTTACAAAATGAAGATAACTGGGTGATGCAGAAGAACAGATCACAACAGGAAGACTTGTAAATTTTCTCCAACTTTGCATCCATATTCAAAGAAGCATAACACAAATGAAGCTTCAGCAAGTTGTAAAGCAAAAGTTCCCAGCTTGCTGCTTTCTGAGTATGTTCAGTGTCCTACTACTACTGTTTCCTCATGTAGGATTTGACTTCAAAATGTTGGTGTTGTAGCTTGTGTACAAATGGCTTTCCAACATGTTACTAGCTTGCGTTCTTGTTCTTACCATTACAAATATAATTTGTCCTTGTTCTTCATAGGGAAAAAAATTAGAGATTTTGTGGTACTTTTTGGTTTGAGTTTTATTTGAAACACATTCAAATAATAAGAATGCCAAATAGAAAATTATATTCTACAATATTTTCGACTTGTTTGTCAAGGCTAGAAAACTAAAATTCAAATAATTCCATATAAAGTTTATTTGTTCTGGTGAGTGTCCATAGTTATTTTTTGTAAATACTAATCTCTAACTTCAAGATAAAAACATTGCTAATTTACTTTGGCTAATGGATGTTGATGTAAATAGAATTTTTTTTTTTAGGTGAGGAAATCAATGTGTCCTATTAAACATTTCCTAATAGAGAGAGCGATCGAAGAAGCTAATCCCAGAAGATCTGCTGAGATGAAAAGGATGATAAATGCAGCTTGTCTTCTCCAATTACTAGGTACAATCCTCCTTTTTTCCTGTTATAATGCCTTGTTAGCAAAAACACCTAAGAAGATAGATTGGTGGCCTATTTGCTTTCTTTGGTTTGAGAATAAACTTTATTGAAGTATGAGAGATGAAAATATGTTTGACACTGTTTTTGCTCTCCAAACATTATACAAAGCATTATACAAATGGGGTATAGCAGATGTAAACTGATTGTTAGCAGATGTAAACATCTTTTCATCTAATGAAAAGATGTATATCAGCCATTTATTTGAAATAAACATAATCACAATTGGTTTTGATTTGATTAAGCTTAAGGAAATAGTTCTTTTTTGTTAGTTGATGCCAAAAGTTTACCTACAATATATATATAAGTACTAAAAGCTATACCAAAAATGGTACAAATGAGACAAAAATATTGCCATCATGTGTAAACGTTATTAATATAGCTCTAATACATAGGGAGACGTAAAAAAAAAACAAAAAACAAAATTATGTTACTTCAATTTGGAGTAACAATACAAATAAATCTGAAATGTAAAAAATTGAATACATTTCCTTTAATTTTATTAGGACTTTCTAGTGGAGAAGACATCTTATGCGCTATGCAGTCATATACAATACTTGTTAACAAGTTGTGTAATATCATAACTTGTGCCACAATATTGCTAATGCTGCAAGCATTGCCACACTACAAGAAAAATGACAATTACCTATACACAGTATGTGTAGGTAAAAATTGTATATGTGTAGGTAAAAGATTTACCTACACATGCTGACATTTAAATTAAGTGTAGGAAAAACTTCGTAGGTAAAGATATTACCTACACATAATATGTGGATAGGTAAAGAAATATTTACCTACACATATATATGTAGATAAATATATAAATATGTGTAGGTAAAGGGCATAAAAATATCAAAATCCACGTAAGTATCCGACGTGTCGCTGACGTGGCGTTGACGTGGAATGAAGATGATGCCTTTGGAAGCGCCATGTGTACATCGTATAGGCTGCCACGTGTCACGATGTGGAGAATCACAAAGCAACACGTGGCGCTTTAATTTGACGACACGTGGCGCAACGGGGAGCCGAAACGTAACGCATATGGAGGCCAACACGTGGCCCATTAGCGTGATGACACGTGGCACAATAGTATAATGATACATGTCCAAATTGGATATGGCCACGTCATTTATTTTAATTTAAATATAATTTTTTTTTCGAAATTTATGTGTAGGTAAAACAATTTTTATGTGTAGGTAAACAATTTTTTTTTTAATTTTTTCAGTAAACAATTTTTTTTTTCTAAATTGTAGCTGAAAAGGATAATAAAAAAGTCAACTTTTTTGAAATGTTTTTCTACAAATCAAATTAAAATAGCACAAACTAAAA
>WUAT03460379.1:0-32132 GCA_010015005.3 Ulmus americana
AAAACTCATTTGATAGAAATATTTGTGGTCCCCATATTTGACCAACTGGTTGAACTATAATCATAGATGAAAATATCGCAATATATTGAGTTTTCAAGGATTGCAATATGATAAGTACATGTATGTAAATAATTTTCAGAATATCGGAATATATCGCGATATATCGATCGATATATCGCAAAATATCGATATTGCACAAGTTTTATTATAAATGTACAAGATATCCAAATATTTTTGTAATATATCGCAAAATATCGTTTTCAATATTGCAAAATATCACGATATATCGCACATCAAATAATAAGATTTTTTTTATTATTTAATTTTTACCATGTAAATCAATAACAAAAAAAAACTAATATTTTTATATTTAAATTTAAAATAAAGCTATTATATACATAAACAAAAAAGATATGATATACATATACATGAGAATATATATATATATATATATATATATATATAGATTTTTGGCTTCAAGTCTCTAACTCATCACAAATCAAAGAGATATGAAAAAGATGATTATTTTTTATAATGTGCTCAAATGTAAGAATCTACACAAGCTGAAAAAGATGATTAATTTTTGTTTATTTGAATGTATTGGATTTCATATTGTATTAATTGTATTGATGAGTAATGCTTTTTAGTGCCCCTAGCTAGGTGTATAAAATTTTTTCAAATTAATAAAATTTGTACCATCAGGATTTCTTTACTTGACAAATCAATATAAATTTATGATTTTTATTTTCAAATATCAATAATTTCATACAAATAATCTATCATAAGTTCTACTATAAAATTTTTAAAGTACTATAAATATTGTAATATGCAGTATATCTACATATTTAAATTTATTGTATAATATATACAATATTTTTATTACAAAATAATGTTCAATAAATGAAACAATGTTTGTTTTAGCATGTCTCAAAATTTCATTACAAATTTTCAAAATTTTAAGTCTATATCCATCATTTTTTTAAAACAATTTGCGATATTGATATTTCTATAAAATTAGACTTGCGATATTTTAATCCTTGTATTTTCCTCAAAGATAGAATTTTTCCAAGATATCAAGTTGCACATCAAACAGCTACCAAACAAGAAATTAGAATCTTCTAATGCTTAGTTTTCAAATCAACTTGTTGACTCAAAAACTAGGGGGTAACTGTTATGGGGGTTTTCTGTCATTGTTGATTTGGCATTCATGTCATCGCCATGTTGGCCATTTTTTCACGTTCCATGTCACCATCGGGTCGACTCAACCAGCAACCATGCATTCATTCTACCAAACTAAACCGTGCATGGTGCCCATGAGGGTGCCGTGAGGCCTAATCTTGGCGTCCGTTGGAGCCCTCAAACTGGGCCACCTCTGGCACCTAGTGTATCTGCCGCGTAGTTTGCGCCAAGTCCTAGCACATAGCTTGGCGGGTGTGCATGGTACCTGCCCCTTGCTGAGTTGGGCTTGGCGGGTATGCATGGTACCTACACCTTACCGAGCTGGGCTTGGCGAGCTTGTGTAGTACCTGTGTGAGCCCTGCCAAGCTGGGCTTGGCAGGCGAGCATGGTACCTACACCCTACTGACCTAGGCTTGGCAGGTGTGCATGGTACTTGCACCCATCTAAGCTGGGCTTGGCAGGCGAGTGTGGCACATGCACCCTGTTGAGTTGGGCTTGTTGGGTGAGCATGTTCCTTGCTAAGCTAGGCTTCGCGGATGCGTGTGTTACCTGCACATGGTACATGCACCTTACCGAGCTAGGCTTGGCGGGCATGCATGGTACCTGCGCTTGATAAGGGCTAGGAATTGCACTTAAAACAATAATTTATCGTTAGTAATTGTGAACATATAAGGTAAAAATGTGATATTTATGCTTTATTATTTTGCAAAGGTTGTGCTTCGGTATTACTTGTTTTTGGCGCAATTTCATATCATAGAAGTTCATTACAAGAAAAAGTGGAAGTGTAGCAAAATCAAGCAAGTTTGAATCTGAACATACTTCAGGAATTGCACTTAAAACAATAATTTATCGTTAGTAATTGTGAACATATAAGGTCAAAATGTGATATTTATGCTTTATTATTTTGCAAAGGTTTTGTTTCGGCATTACTTATTTTTGGCATAATTTCATATCATAGAAGTTCATTACAAGAAAAAGTGGAAGTGTAGCAAATTCAAGAAAGTTTGAATCTAAACATACTTCAGTATTTTGGCCATAAATTCCTCATAAAAGCTTAAATCGTGCATCCTAAAAGTGAAGAAAGGAGTCTGCGTTGTAGCACCAGAAAGGCAGCACTACAGCACCCAGAGCATCCGATGACACCAGAAATTAAGCAATGCGGTCCCCAATTGTCAAGGCCACGACAGTGGCCAGATAATTTCAATTTCCAGACTTTATCTTTTTCAAAGTCTTCAAATTTTCTTAGATTTAAGTGATAGTTTTTCTCCAAAATACCCCTAGACTCCTTAGATCTATAAATAGGTTTCTTTTGTGTCTTTTGATCTATCATTCAATTATCAAGAGAGATTTATTCAATTAAGGAGAAGAAAAAGATGTTTTCTGGCCAAAGCCTCTAGCAAAGCTAGAGTGGATCTCATATCTAGGTGTAATCCTTCCTATTCTTTTATTTTGATTCATGATATATGACAAATAACATTTGTATTTAGTTTTCAATTTCTATTAATATAGCAAATTATTTTATATGTGAAAGATGTTTTATAATTTTTTTAAATTATCTATGTGAGAGATAGATTATTTAAATGTGTTCATAAACACATATAAGTTTAGTCATGCATTTTTTATGTGTCAATTTGAATGTAATTAATTTTAATGATAAATTTTATTGGATTGTTGAATGTTGCGTTAATATCTGAGGATTTATCGTCGTCACTTGATATCTTGTAAGACATGTTTAATTGTGTGCTTAATCTAAAAAGATTTGAATTAAATCAAAAGTTAATCAATACTAGAAATAGGAGGATGAACTTTGAGTGAAACTTAATGCTTTGTGTCTCAATATATTGTTTAAAATCTTTCTTTTAAATTTACCAATCTCAAACAAGCTATCTTTTATTCAAGGATTTTTCTCTCTTTTATGATCTAAGTTGTGAATTTAATTTGTAGGCACATTTCTTATGGGATCGACACCTCATCTGTACCGTAATAGCCGAATGTTAAGTTGAGCATAATCAAATTAAAAAGGTAGTAATATAATAAAAATGTAATTATAGGCAATATATAACTATCTTTTTATACATAACACTACCGTTTTAATAGGACCTTAGTCAAACATACATATAAAACTACCGTTTTAAACATGTAACTACCATAATCAAATCTTACCACTACTGTTTTAAGGTGATAAGACTACCGTTTTAAAACGGGCAAAAAACGTAGTGGAATGGGGTACTTATGACTACACATTCCTAGGCTACCCTTTGAAAATGGTAGTCGAAAACCTACGACTACCATTTTTACTGGTAGTAAAATGTCATTTTTCTTGTAGTGTTGTCGTCTCTTGGAGAGGCTTTTCTAGCCAATCATATCGGGAGAAAGAAAATAGCCTACAAGAAGAGGCATGTTGGGAGAGTTAACTCCCGTAGGTCTCTCTAGAGTTTGGATTTATTGGGGAGTCTGGTCCATTTGGGGCTACTGTCCGACCTCCTGGATAGTCTGGCTGGGGATATGTGGCCAACAGTTAGGGAAAAAGTTTTAGCTACCATGCCCAAATTGCTTGCCTTGGTTAGCTCCACAGGGGCTTCCCTCTCTTCCCCTTCTTTGTCATCCGAGAATGGGTTTATAACCCATCTCGTTTTGATCCCTCGTCTAGCTAACTGTATATGAACATCCTCAGTTAGGGTTCAGACCTTTTGTTTGGCCCCAATTGGGGGAGTAACATCTGAATCCCCCAAGTCTATTACATTGGTGGGGGTGGATTGGGGTTCGAGAGTCAGAGCTTGATCAGGCTCCTCAAGGGCAGGCTAGATAATTATTGCTTGCTTGAGTTCTTTAGGGGTATGCCAAGTTGGCTCAATGGCAGGTTGGTTTGGCTCAGCAGTAGTTTGCTGAGTTTGTATGGGGACTACTTGCTTGGGTCTAGGGCGTTGTGCAGAGGGTGAACTAGATCCAGATGCTTGATTGGGCACTATCCCCTTTGCAGTTATTTTATTGCCCATAAGTTTTGTTTTTCCCATGTAAGTTGTGTCTAAAATAAAAACAAACCGATTAGCATTTTACCGAACAGAGAAGTATTTCAAAAAAGAGTCAAGTCTTCCTTACCTTTGGCCTTAGGAACCACTTTGGGATCCCTAATCCTCATAACATCTTTAGCAGTAGGCATTGTGTTTAATACCTCTTCCCTAGGCAGGATCTCAATAATCGGGCATATGGACTTGAAAAAGCTTTCTTGGATGAGCCTGTTCCTTTTGGTAGCCAAGTCTCGGATATCATTGGGAAAGTTATTCAAGAGGAATGGGTCAATTTATTTTATACCCGACTTAGAAACATGCACTTTTACATGGCTTGTGTTCACATAAGCACTTTCCAGTGCCTATGACAAGTGGGTAGTTTAGCTATCAACTCTAACCGTTGATCAATCCAAAGTTAAAGTCCTTTAGAATGGCCCTGCTCCATCCGAAAGTCTATTCAAACTTTATTCAAGGAAGCTCTTCTTTTAAGGTCCCATGTTTGGCCCAATGTCCCTCCAAGACCACAAGTTCTTCTTTCCAACCCTTCTCTAATTCAGGCAACCTGATGATATTATTGTAGGGATCGTACGAGGTGAAAGAATAGATGTCGTTCGATCCATGATTTTATTTCAGCTAGAACATCATCTAGAACTTCTCAGCATTAATTTTTCTAAACCCTTTCAACTTGAAAAGGGCCATTGTACTGATAAGAGTTTGGAATGCTTTCAGATTCAGCTGTCTGGGTGCGAGATCAGGGTTGAAAGACATCTTGCAAATAGCTTTTGGAAGTGGGATTGGAACTCCCTATTGGAGAATGGTGGTCGCAAGTACAATTGAGTTTTCTAGGGGTTTAGACAGGATCTTTGTCCCTAGCTGTTTGATGATGACCCCGTGCACATTCGATAGATGGGTTATTTTTTAAATTTTACTACGTGAGATTAGGCGGGAGGGATTTTCATCAAGGGTCCGTCCAGACTCATCTTGTTCCTCTTGCTCCTCTTCTTGTTGTTCGAAAGCTTCTACCTAGCCAGAGGTCGAGGGTGGATTTTCAAGGGTCATTATTTGGGTAGATCGATTGACTTGGGTCCAAATGACTGGTCCAAGTCTTCTTGTATCTGGGCATAGGCAACACGATCAACCCAGTCTTTTTCAGCTTGTTTGGCTTTTTCCCAAACATGTTCTTTTTGCATGATATGCCTGAATCTGACTAGATTTGTGGAAGAGCTAGTATTAATTTATCTTTTTATTTTTGATTTTTACTAAAAATAATGGAAATGGGGTTATTTGTATGGATTGCATTTTTAGTTTCTCAGGCAAATATTCATCTCTTAATTGAACGCCTAGTTTGTGGAATAATTGTCTTGGACTAAGTGCTCTATTTCCTCTACATATTTCTATTCAGGCTTCTTGGCCTGTTTAGGATTTATTTGTTATTTCATTCTTCCTAAATCAGTTCTAAGTTTCAAATTTTCTGAACTTGAGTTAGCTCTATCCATCTCTTGACCAGATAGCTAATTCTATAAAAAGACACAAATCACCCGGCCAGTCAGAGAAGGATCTAACTAGCTCATTTAAATTTCTTGCATAAATTGGATAGGAATTTCTATCTGGGATATAAACCTGCAATTGATGTGATTCTTGGGGAGAAACAGATCTAAACACCTTTTCATCCTTGAATCTCATCCCAGTTCCATGAAGAACACTTTGAAGGTCCAAATTGGATGAAACTTCTTTCAATGGTTTATTAAGATGCTTATGGTTCATCCATAAAAAATTTGGCTTAAAAATCAAAGTTCAGATTCCAAAACCAAAATTATCTTTTAACCTAGTTTATTTAAATCTGGCAAATTAATTGTAGCCCTATTTTATAAATTTCATAACTCTATCAGTATAAAACCTTTTTGGTTGAAACTAAATGGAAATGCTTCCTAACTCATTAAATTGTGTTCCGTAAAAATATTGGATTTAAAATCACATTTTATCTTAGAAAACAGAACCAAAACAGGGGAACCAGAAACAGGATTCTCAGTTCGGGCATCCTTTATAAGGTCCAACAATTTGGGTTTGAATCTTCCAAAATCCTTCTAAATACAAAAAAATTAAATTTTAACACTTCAATAAATGTTTTAGGAGTTTTCATGTAATAAAATTTTCGAATTTTGAAGACTTTAAAACCTTGAAATTAATTTATCAATACCAACACTCAAAAATCGGATTTCTACTGAGCAACCGACCATCAAGACCTTATAATTCTTAATTCATAGAGAGGAAATATCTCATATTTTGGCACATGAAAATAAACATCTAGAGATTTTTAAAAAACAATCAAACATTAAAATTGGATTTTTGTAGGTCCTATAATTCAATGGAAACATTCAGGCATAAAATTTGTTCCAGGATCAGGATTATACATTCAACAATACAGTTTATACAAAACCAATTCTTGCATTGCTACTTAATGTATTCAATCCACATATTAGTCTCAAACATGTAGCAAGAATTTCAAGAAGAAAAATCGAGGATTTACCTTGAAGATTAAGTGGAAGGATCGATCAAATATAGAGCTCCAATTGGTTGTGTTCTTGAGGAAAAATCTCTTGCATGTTCATGAAGAACGCTATTAATTTCAATTCAGAAATCTATGAATCAAAAAGGATTTAGATTGGAGATCATTACCTAATTTGTGTTTGAGGATTGGATTGAAAATCCTTGAAGAAATCAGGTTGGAAGAGGCAAGAATGACCTCTTGCGTTCTTGGTTCTTCTTCACGGAACAGATGGGGTTTGAGAAGTGTTTTCAGCAACACTCCATAATCTTCTTCATCTTGCTCTATTTATAGATAATTAAATCCATTATTAAAATTTAAAAACTTAATTCCTACTGGCTTAAAAAGAAGTAATGGAGGAGATGAGTTAAGCTAAGCTTAACAAGTTAAGAAGCTTGGGTCGGTGGTAGTTTAAGGGTGAGACACCTGGACTTCCACTCACATTTTCATTGGATATTGGCTCCAATTTTATAGGGAAAAAGTTATATAATACCCAATTGTGAAGCTTCTGGCTAAAAACAGGAAAGGTACATGTTTGCCAAGAGTTTGACCTAGAAATTTGGGGCTTGGTCCTATCCGGGTGAGGGAAAGCTAGCCGAACAGCTTGTGCATGCAAGGCATGCAATCAGATGCCCCAGGTTATGTGTTTGGCCTAGTGTGAGGCTTCGGCCGAGAGGGCTATTCGGGTTGTGCAGTTTTGGGCTCAAATCGTGGCCCAACCCAAATTTCTCGATTTACACATTATATAGGCCGAATGATTTATATTTTTTGCTTGGGCTGAGACTATTATGAGCCCTACGGTTTCAGGCTAGGTCGGGCCGGGTCAGTTTCAACCGATGGGTCTGGACGTAATAATTTTTCCTCAATTTAAGCATATATATATTTTTATTAATCTTATAAGTTGGGCCTTAATTTATTTATGAAAAATAGTAATAAACTAAAATATATAACCAAAATCATAAATAAGGCCCTAAAAGGCTAAAAATATAAATTAACTACAGTCATCCAAAAATAAAAAATAATAAGTAAATAACTTAATATTACAGTCATCCACAAGTAAAAAGTACAACCATCCAAATTTAATAATGAATCCAAAAAATCAAAATATATCCTAAACTTAAACTTCAAATTTGTTACTTGGACTAAATTTTATCAAGTCAATAAAAGCTACCAAAATGTAAACTCACAAAAACAATTTTGCACCTGTAAACTTTTCCAAACAGAATAGTAACTTCAGCAGCATGAAAACCAACAAATATAAAGCTATTTAGATGAATAAATAAAAAATAAAATTTGAGGAAAGAAAGATGGAAAGGAAAGTGATAATTAGTTTGATAACAATATATCAATAGCTAGAAACAGACCTATTTGGACTCAAGGAAGCAAAAACATCAAATATAGCAATAGAAACAAACCGATTTGAAAACATTTAGCTATAAAAACAACAAATAGAAACAAAAAAAATAGCTATCATATTCTCACTGATTGTAGAATCAATATATCTTGTAAAATCAAACACATGTGTAACTGTCAACATGATATAAAATCAGCTATCATGTTTTTATTAGCATTCAAACTTATGATGTCCATACTAAAGCTAAGAATACCAAGTATTCTTCATAATCTTACCTCACTAAATTCTGGAAATTGATGTTGTTAGCAAAACTAGGATCTTGTATATAGCAAATAATCCTTCAATGACTAAATATTCCAGGGAAACTTTTCACTCCAATCCCTAAAATCATGAAGAAAATAATCAAACTATATATATCAAAAATTAAAACTACTTTTGCAGAAGCACTTCAACCACATAATTAGAAAATCATCATATTCCTAGAAAATTTAAAAAAAGAAAAAGAAAAAAAGACAAGTAAAGGGATTTACATACCTACCACCTAATCATTACCCATCGATTGGAGTCCCAGAGGGTGTGAACCACCTGTCAAAGCATGTGAAAGTTTATATACCATTTTTTGGTGGCAAAATAAATCAAGTGCATTTAAGTTCTCTACATTTATTGTAGGCACCAACAATTCAATAGATATTTGACCCAAAGATATTTGACCCAATTTTAGGTACAGCTAACCGCAAACGGAACTTTGCCTTTTTTCCATCCTTGATTTTTGGAAGATTGAGTTCCAAAAAATTCCTTAGTTCATCATTCATAAGTCGTCAAGTTCACACTACTACAAAAAAGGGATTTCGCAAGGGTGAAAACCTATGCGAAAAGGTTTTCATGAGGGCTTAAACACCGTCTTTGTAACTGGCAATGCGGAAACAAACGGTGAGGGCTGGTTTCCCGTCGCGAAATCTCACTTTTCGCGAGGGTTGCCTGTTGCGGAAAGTGAGTTTTCGCGAGGGTTCTACGAACAACCCTCATGAAAACTTAAGCCTTTTTTTTATTTATAGGTATCCTGAAATTTATAATTTTCCCACAAGTTGCCGAATCCTGTGATGTTATTGATCAGTAAGATATACAATGAAAAGTAATAATAATCTAGAAATACATAAAGTAATAAAAAATGAAAAAATAAAATAAAATAAAAAGTATTTCACCCATTTGCTTTAATCTTCATCGTTTTCCTCAACGTAATCCACTTATTTCTCACAAATTTCGTTGAGCTCCTCTAATGTGTAGGCGTCGTCAAGATTGATTAAAATATGCATATCAAATTAATTTTCTTAGTTATACAATTTGTTAACAAAATTATAAGGGTACACAAATTTGATTAGTAATTCAAAAATAAATAAAATATTACTTTGTTACCCCTTGGGAAAACCTGATAAGTTCACTTCATTTATTGAAGATAGTGTCCATAAACTTCAAGACATAGTATCCATATTTTATATTATCGTCTTGAGTTGGACACTACAAAATAATAATAATAATAATAATAACTCAAACTGGTTAATAATTAAATATAAGATAAATTACATATATCTAGAACTTCACACGTAATTTCATTTGATGACTTACTCTTATTAATCGCCAATTGATTAATTTTTATGCCCCTTAACTTTTCCCTTTAGGGGGGAAATGTAGGTTGGGGTACTTCCATATTCTCCAAACCCTAAAAAATAAAAAATAAAATAAAAAAAATAAATAGTTTATCAAAACGAATAATATTCATAATTTAATAGCAAATACTTGAGATTCGAATAATTTTATTTCTTCTTTTCGTGGTGGATTATTTAATGGGTCCATGTAGTATGCACGGTCATACGGCGTGTAAAACATTATTAAGACCTAATGTGGTTCCTACATAAGATATACAATAAGAAGTTAGTGTTTATCAATAACTTTTATTATAATACTTATTAAAATAAATTAGCGAAAAAAATTTACCCGACATTAAGTGGAGCTAAGATGCAACTGTGTTGTTGGTTTGAGAGATGATATCTCTAAACTGCGCAACACAATACGTCATATTCTCCTCCAAATTCACGATTGTGATCGGTTGTAATTCTCTCTGTACTCTGCGATCTACACGTATATCAAATTAATTAGTATGAAAATTAATACGATTAATGATATAAAATTCAAATAAAAAGGAATGCACTCTTACCATTGCAAGCTCTATATCAATATAATCGGCACGTCCAATGTGATGAGGATTTTGAGCCTTCTTTTGGTTATTGCTATTTCTCCTCCTCAACTCCATAGTCTTATTGGAAGTCTGCCACTCGACAAAAGTGGTCCACTCTTCTTGAGTGATGACATCCACATACTTCTCAGGTAGATGGTTGAGTTGGTTTTCCACATGTATGTGATCACATGCCATCCTACTTTTCTACTGTCCCCAATATTTGCAAGCATCCATCAATATCTCCTTTCTGTGGCACTCGTGATTGTCTAGGTCAAAACGGTTCTACAAATACAATAAAAATAAAATGTTAGATTTCCAAGACAGAAAAAAAATTAATAAGACATTTATATTCAATTCTAGATAGAAATAACAGTTAACTTACATTTAAATCGTCCCATTTTTGTTTATTAACCTTAGCAGGAACTTGCGACCAGAATTTGTGATTTATACTCACATATGAACATACACATACACCTACATTTAATGAATAATCATTAATTATTATATGTTTTAAGTTAATAAGGAATTAGAAAACACACATAATAATTTGAATCATCATACCTACATAACTCGTGTAGTGTGCTCTATTTGGTCCAATTGTGGACCCACGCTCGTTGAACTATATTTCCAAACAATTTCGATGACTAAGTTTTGTCAACCCAGTCATCTTAGTCACACCACGAGTACCATTCTTTCCTCCTCCACCCATACCTGAAGAAAAAAAAATGAAATTAGTAAGTCTCATGCACATTCAAATTATCTAAATTTCGGCAGAGTTAACACCAAAATATATTTACCAACATATTCAATTTAGAAATACAATTTAATTTGTCTAATTTAACAATTTTCTCCAATAAAACTCAAAAAAAATATTTTCTTCAAATTAGACCGATTACAATCAAATTTCATAAAATTAATCACTCCACAAGAATACGCAGAACATATTTAACAATAATTAATCAACAATAAGGGCAATCAATCACAAATTTAACTAGAATTTGAAGATTTCATCCAAAAAAACCCTAATTTCAGTCAATTATGCCCAAAACTCCAAACAATTTAAATCAAATCTGTAAAAATGATTACCCATAACGATTTAAGCAATAATCTAACAACAAAATAGTATTTAACCATCAATTTCTTACCAAACTTCCAAAAATCTTGGCCGAAATGGAGAAGGAAGTCGCGATTTAGATTTATGTAAACACTTTCCGCAACGGGTCATGTGATGGTGGAGATGGTGGAGAAATTTTCTGAGAGGAATAGATCTAATCACTGTTTGGCTCTACCAAATGAATCTAGATAGAACCCAATTTCTGTTCAGATCCTATATTAGGATTTGTCTTCAGAAAGTGGGTATTTTTCACCTGTTTTTTTTGTAGTATTATATTTGATTGTAACTAGATTAAAAGATAAGTGAGTATACTCTAGAATTTAATTTTCTTTGTGATAACTTTGGCTTGTAGATTGAGAAATATATGTTCCACATCTTAAATAATAATAAAATCTTCAACCATCTTTCAAAACAAGACAAGTAGTTTGCTTAAAGGTGCAGGATTAGCTGTTTAGTTATCTTGTATTTTTTATTTGAAAAACCTATCCTATTTGTTGTTTTGAAGATGATTTGTTTGGCTGTAGATGTTGTAATGGTTTGAAGAGGCATCTAGAGGGGAGTGTTCTCTCATGATTGCCCGAAAATTATAAGTCCATGCTCAAGAAATCCATTACAAGTGAAGAGACTAATATGGGTATAATCGTTTTCACTGCTTTTCTTCATTTCGTGTTAATTAGTCTATGATGTCTCTCTTTTATGTACCTATAAGTGAATTTACATGTTTGATGAACCTGCTACGTTATTTACTGCATCTGTAGATAGCTTCAGTTTCTTGTTCTATTTTGTTGTCCCACTGGCAAGTGATCAGTTGTTGTAGATAAGTTTTTTGGGGTCAGCTATTGTAATTTAGCCGGTTTTGGGATTTTTTTTTCATTTAGACCATAACCGTAATGGTTGATAAGTTATAGTTGTTGACCGAGATGGACCACTACTATACATGGTTGAACCATCTGGGGTTTCTTATGTGAGTTGGTTTTTGTGTTATGCTATTACTGCTATCTAATAACCTGTCATCTTCACTTTGTATTCTTTGTTTCAATTGTATGATTTTTTGAAATATTTTGCTCAATGAAACAAATTGGGTGTCTCAAATTTGTATGGGCGTCTTTTCCCATTTCTAATTTTGCATAGTTTTATTGGCCAGCAGAAATATTTGTTTGGGGGTTTTTGGTACAATTGTTGATTATGTTGGCTCAAGGGTATGACCATTTTTCTAAATAATTATATCAATTTGCATTTCAAAAATTGAGTCACTGAACATAGAAAATAGAATTGCTTAAACTAATCTACCCTATGTTTTACATTCATAGTGGTTGACTATCTGAGCTAGTCCAATAATGAATTGAATGTTTATTATCTTGGTTTAACAAACCCATTAAGAATGCAGGGATTTTCCAATTCTAATAGCCTTTTGCAAGGATGATGCTGAGGCTAACGCTCACGGCAAAGAGGAAGATCAAGAGCCCGGTGAAGTTCACTATGAAGGTTCGGTGATGGCTTTCGATGAAGTTTCGCTGCTCATGAAATTTTTTATTATAATTTCTGAGGGCTGAAATATTTTTTTGTTCCTATGTTTTGTGTTTATGCTTTTATCTTGATTTAATTTTGTTTTCTTCTTATTTTTACTCTGCTGAGACTTCTAGTTATGGACAAGTTATTAGAGGTTGGAGTATTAGAGATTAGCTTGCTTGGCTAACCTTACTAAACTTGGACCTTCCAAGAGGGCATGTGAGTCCCCGCCTTAAAAGGCATTTTTGGGACACGATAACTGAGGTGATTAGTCCATATTTGTCCACTTGTGAAAGAGTTCAGAGTTTAACCAACCTATGTATGAGTTAGATAGTTGAGTATTTATTTAGATTTTTTTTTTTTCAATTGTAATTTTAATATATAATTTTTCTAATGCATTATCTCTGGTTGGTATTGGTGGTAGCAGCGGTGGTGGGGTTCAGTGAAGGTTCCATCTCCATGACACGTTTTACTATACTATCGGTAGAGTTTGCTTCCATTTTGGTTTATTTGTTGTCTATACCTTTTCCTCTTCTTTATTAGTAAATTAGTTACTTTTGTTAGTTATCTTTCCTTGGTCTCTATTGTCTAATGAATTTGATTATGCTCCTAATTTTTATGATGGTGTCCTAATTGAACTTTTTGGACCAAGGGAGCTGACTGGTGTTGTAGATCTAATTAGTCACTACAAGTTGCTGCCACACCATGACTCTTTCTTCAAGCAATATCCATGACTGGTGTTGTAGATCTAATTGGACATTTAATATAATTTTATGTTTCGTCCAGGAATATAGTGTTTCTTGAGAAGTAATTATGGTTCATTTAATAAAGTTTTTCATTTGTTCCATAAATATGGTGTTCTAAGATTATATATATCTGTTGGATATTTTGTCATTTTTAAGAGTAATGTTGGATATTTTGAAACTAATGTTAATGTGTAAGATGATAACTCTTTATAAGATTTATGTTTTACTTAGGTTGTACATTATCTATAATATAATACATAAAAGTGCTATTGTAATATAACATTCTTGCTCATAAGGAAAAGTGTTATTGTGAGATATGTTTGTACTTGTTGAGTTTCAGGTCACGACTTATGTTGTAAGTAACCCTGGGAAGTACTATAAAGTGCTCTAATGGGATGTCAACCTAGGCTAGGCCAAGCTATTCGAAAGGTGGGAATGGGGCAAACTTGCATCGCTACTATGCTACGTTTTGATTAATTGTAAAATGATCTATTTAAGCTTCCTTTAAAGTTCTTTGAATTATGATTTACTTTGCTTCCTTGAGTTATTTTGAATTATGTTTTATGCACATTTTCCTTAGGACAATAAATATTCTTTCAGGACGCTAAACTTCTAAGTATAACGAGTTTGACGGCTTGCTAACACCTTTATTTTTCGTAAACTATGGTTTTAGAAAAATGTTAGTAATGGCACAAATTTGCTTAGTTTTGTTGCAACGACACAAGAATTTTCAAAATGCAAAAGAGATTTATAAACTATATTCAATTATGTTTTTTTTTTTTTTTAAATTCACTCTGATTTACTTTAACAAGTTATGTTTTCTAAGTAAAAATCTCTAAGAAAACCCGGGTCATCACACAAGAGATATGTAATGCAGTCTATTTATCTTTCACTGCAAACATCTTCAAGTAGTTGATCCTATGCTCCGGAAGTGAAGGAGTTCGAGGGTAAGGTAGCTCAGAACCTCCGGAATTGGCGTAAATAGTAATAATTAGTGAAAATAATGCTAGGGGGAAGCATGAGGATATAAGAAGAGAATAATAGAGGATTACTGATGCTGAAGCCACGACACGACCCATAGGAAAAGCTTGACAATTGACCACCCGAGAGATCCAGTTCCCGAAAAGAGGTAAAACACTTTTGGTTCACTATCCTTGGATGGAAGTTCTGTGAGACCCTAGAAAATCCAAATTTATTAATAGCTCATTCGTTAAGAATAAATGAGGAATTTAGAGCAAATTATTGCTAGATACTAAACTGCTCAAAATTCAAACTAAGATATTAAGGAGGAATCATGAATTTTATGGGCATTTAGTAATTGAGTGATTTGTTTGGAGTTGTAAAGAGAAGTTTTAAATTGTATTAAGCTGCTTAAATGCAGAAAATTTTATTACAAATGAGAAGATGTGAAAATTTACAAATAAATACATTTTCATGAATTATATTATAAATATGAGAAAGGGGAAGTTAAGAAGGAAAATGAAAAAGGTGTTAGATTAATTTTGAGAGTTAAATCCATGTTAAGATGGTTCAGATATATGCTTTCGACTAGCTTACATAGTAGTCTTTTGGCTTAGACTCAAGCCAAGGAAACAATAAGTCAAGCTGCAAGCCTTCCGGGCTCAACACCCCAGTTTACCGCTCGGACCAAGTAACACCACTCAGGATAGACGCCTAGGAAAGGGAGCCTTTCGGGTGATACCATCCGTCCAGCATGCCCCGAAACCAACTCTTGCGCAAGAAGGTTTCCCAGAACACGTAAGCATTATTCGTAATTGTACCTGCCCAGCCTTTCCGGATGAAAGTTTCCACACGGACCTTCCTGAGCCTTGCTCAGATAACCTTCCAGATAAGACTAAAACCTTCCGGCTGCACCTCCGCCTATTAGCCAGACACTTCCAGCCACTCACGCTTCCGGATAAAAAACCTTCAGGCAATGCCTATTCTCCCACACTCAAGTAGATCTATCTTCTGTCCAAGCTAAGGCTGGAACGTCTTTCCAAGTAAGGGAGACCCTTCTGGCAAAACAACATACATTCCAAGCAAGACCAACCATCTGGATGGTCTTGGGCCAAGAAGTCATTAGGGTTAGATTGCCAACTGATAAGGATGACCCGGAACCCCAGTCCTTCCGGATATAGATTCCCACATCCTTTTTGAGCCTTGCCCGAACAACCCTTCTGGGCATGTACTCTCAAGTCTGCATGGACAAATCCTTTCGGCTCACCAAGCCCATTCTAGGCATGCCTCTACGTGCGGCCAAGACCTCACCTGGCAGAATCTTGATGCCTGCTCAAGCCCTTCCGAGCCACTTACATTCACCATTTGGCAAAGGTGACCCCGGAACCTTCAAGCCTCTCAGGGATAGTTTATGTTATGAATAGGCTAAATCAGAACTCATGAGTACTTCCTTCTGGCTGCAGGAATAGCATCCAAGCAGGAACACAAGTAAACCGAGCCATTCCTTATGTTGGATAAGAGCTCTCGGCCAAGACAATTGTCCTTTAACCATTTGACTAGGAAGCTTCTATCTGAGTGTTATACAGCTTTTTCCTATATAATTGGAGTCTATATCCAATGAACAAGTTTAGTGGAAGTACAGATGTCTCATTTTAGAGCTACCACTGACCCAACCTCTTCAACGTGTTAAGTGTAGCTTAACTTATAACCTTGTTACATCTTTTTAATTAAACCAATAAGAATTAAGCTTTAAATTCTAATAAAGGATTTAATTTTATATATATGGAACAAAATGAAAAGAGAAGGGTTGTTGCTAAAGGACGCACAACCTTCTTCATTTCTCTCTGCGCTTGTGACCAAGAACATCAAAGGGTTACTTTCCATGTTCTTGTTTTTAAAGGCCGATTCATCCAAGTTTTTGGAATCAAACTTGAAGTTAAATCAAGGTAAGGGAATCCTTGATTAATTCTAGCAGCTCTTAAGATTTTATTCCTTAGCTGATGGATTTTATATGAACATGCAACAACGTGTTCATAAACTCAACCCAACATATTTGGAGGAGAAATCCATTTTAAGCCATTCCAAGCATAAAGGTATAAAATATATTCCTTCAATTGTTGAAAAAAAGTTTATTAGAGGATATACACGTTTTGATTTGGATTTTATTTGCATGCATGTAAGAATAGTGAATTTAGTAAAAGACTTTGAGTTTATGTTCTTAGTTTGTTGGAAAGATCTTGAAGTCTAGTTTGTCTTGTTAAAATATCAGAAAACAAAATCTGAACATAATTCATGATATAGGGTTCTAAAGACTAACTGCTCAACAAGGAACAAAAATGTTCTACTTTAAGAAAATCAAGGTTTTGAATGTATTTAGAAGTGTAAATTGTTGGATTTCTGAACATACAAAAGTAAATAAGTTGAATCAAAATTTAGAATGAAAGAAATAAATTATTTTGAGAATTTTAGAAGTTTAATTGGAAAAAAAAATAATGTGTTTTGGAAACTAACCAAACTGACAAAGTTAAATAGACAGAGTATGCTGCCTTTGTTTTTAATAAAATTGAATTAGTTAGTAACACTATTTTAAACAGATTTTCTTATGAAACAACATAAAAAGGGGTAGTGAGCTTTCAGAATTGGTTTCCTGATGAATACTTTAAGTTGACTGACATATAGCAATTTGAAAACAAGAAATCTTGCTAAAAGAAATCATAATATTTTAAGTAAAAAGGATCTTTTAAACATATCGTGTGAATGGAATTTAAAACCAAACTTGGAGATAATATTATTTTATAAACAAGGAAGCTTTTAAAGCTTATTTTGAATAAATTAGATTTCCAAATGAGCTTTTGAAATGACTATGTGCAAGAGGATTCTGTTGAGCAGGTTTTAGTCCAAATATGATATCCAACTTAAGGGATTAGTGTCCGTAAGATTTGATTTGTAACTTGACTAAAGAAAGTCTAAGTCCAAATTAATAACCCTATGCAAGGTTGAGAATGAGGCTTTACTAGTTTAAGCCCTCTTGTTGAGTTGATTCTTAAACTAGTCTCCTACGGTTTAAATGGCAGGATCGATAGTGATATTTTAATCACTCCTAAATCAAGAATTGGAAAGGAGATTTTAATTGTGTACATTCTACGTATTTAGGTTACATTTCGTGGGTTCAAGGTTTTGGATTAATGGAGCACAATAAACATGTAAGTATAAATCTTACCTATAACAGGTACAAAACTGATTTTTGAAAATATAAGTGTAGTGTACCTAGTGTGTTGGGTGTGAATAACTAGATTACTTTCTACATGTTTTCATGATCTAATTTATTGAATTAGTGAGAAGATAATTAATTGAAATTATAAAGTATCACTCGATTGACCAGGATAAATGCAAAGAGATTTGAAAGATTAACTTTGATTCGATGAACCTGTTACGTGATTACTATATATACAAATATTTC
The DNA here is from genome assembly GCA_010015005.3 of Ulmus americana. Lineage (NCBI taxonomy): Eukaryota > Viridiplantae > Streptophyta > Magnoliopsida > Rosales > Ulmaceae > Ulmus > Ulmus americana. Next base: position 18,109 of record WUAT03460379.1, read on the forward strand.
ATTGTATAGGAAATTTGTTTGAGCAGTATAATTGAACAGTAAAGGTCTAAATGTGAAATATGAAAGGAAAATTCCGTACAGGTGCAATGTAGTTTTCGAAATATTTGATTTGGGCCCCCACTTTTGGAGGGATTCGCCTAGGTACCTTAACTTTTACGTTATGTTCATCCTAGTACATTTTACTGTTCATATTTTATAAAAATTCTGATTTTACCATCAATTAAAATTTAAAATAAAATAAAAAACTTTTGGATAATTTATTTTTTTGCACCAAAAGTTTTAGAACTCTTCTAATATCAGTAATTTGGTCCCGAAATAAATAAAAAAAATAATTTTTCCTCCTTTTTCTTTTTCTTTTAATTTTATGTTATGCACCACAAGTCTCTAAACTCTTCCAATATCAGTAATTTGGTCCCAAAGTTTAAAAAAAAAAAAAAACTTTTATTTTTTTTCTTTCTTTTACTTTTATTTTATACACCACAAGTCCCTACACTCTTTCAATATTAGCAATTTAGTCTCAAAGTAAAATAAAAAATACTATCTTTTTTTCTTTTATTATTATTTTTCCTCCTTTGTCTTTTTCTTTTATTTTTCTGTTCTTTTCTTCTTCTTCTTCTTTTCTTTCTTTTCTCTTTTTTTCTTTTCTTTTTTTTTTTTTATTCGTCTTTTGTTGTTGTTTCCTCTTCTTTCCCTTTCCATCTTCATCGTCTAATGCTTGCCGAGAATATTTTTTTTTCTTCATTTTTTTTTATGTTATTCTTACTTATAGTTTCTTTTTCTTTTCTTCTTCATCTTCTTCTGCTTTTTCTTTCCCTTTTTATATTATCTTATCCGCAAGAAAAAAAATATATATATATGGGAATGTTTATAGTGGAGTTTACGTTAATTCCAAAAAAAATCTCTATTTCTCTAATAATCACATAGGGATACCTTAAGGTTTCTATTTAAAACAATTTGGTACCTTGAACCAAGTACAATGTCTAAGATACCCTTCAAAAAAATTATTTTTTAATATAAAAACAAGGGTAGTTCTGTCATTTTTCAAAAATATTTTAATTAAAACGACATCGTTTTACTGGATTAGGGTACCAACTTGTTGTAAATACAAACTTTAAGGTATCCCTATGTGATTATTAGAAAACGGATGTACTTTTTGGAATTAACGCTAACAACAAGATACCACAGTGTAAATATCCCCAAAACAAATTTCATTCTCTTTTTTTTCTTTCCTTTTTTTTTTTTTTCCTTCGTCTTATGTTGCATCTTCTCTCATTTTTCATCTTCTCTTCATGCCACATTTGCTGCAAATTAATTATTTTTTCTTTGTTTCTTTTTTTTTTTCTCTTTTTTTTTTCTCTTTTTTGTCATTTTTCTTTGACTTCTGCCAATTATTTTTTCCATTTCCATCTAATATACCCGCCCCATCTATTGGGAGTTAAAAAAAAAAAAAATTTATTTTTTTGTCTTCTGCTGTTTTTTTCTTTCCTTTTTCCACATTATCTGCCCACCAGTCTATTACGAGTGAAATTTTTTTCTTTCTTTTTTATTTTCATTTTTCTTTGCCTTCTGCTATTTCTTTTTCTTATTTCCATCTAATACGCTCACCCCATCTATCGAGGGTTAAAAAAATTTCTTTTTATTTTTTAATTTTTTTTCTTTTTTTCTTCGTTTTCTGCTATTTTTTGGTCCATTTTTCACATTATCTGCCTACCCCGTCTATTATGTGTTAAAGTTTTTCTTCGTCTTCTACTATTTCTTTTTTACATTTACATTTAATATGCTCGCCCCATCTGCCGAGGGTTAAAAAAAAAATTCTTTTTTTATTTTTCTCTTTTTTTTATTCGTCTTCTACTGTTTCTTTTTTTTTTTCATTTCCATCTAATACGCTCGCCCCATCTGCCGGGAATTAAAAAAAAATTATTTTTTCTCTCTTTTTTTTATTATTTTTTCTTCGTCTTCTACTGTTTTTTCTTTCCTTTTCCACATTATCTGTCCACCCCGTTTGCTACGGGTTAAAGTTTTTTTCCTTCTTTCTTTTTTCTTTTTCTTTTCTCTCTCTCTCTCTCTTTCATTTTTCCTTCGTCCTCTGCCGTTTATTTTTTCCATTTGCACATTATCTGCCCACTTTGTCTGCTGCGGGTTAATTTTTTTTAAAAAAATTTCGTTTTTTCTTTGTCTTCTACTATATTTTTTTTTCTCATTTCGATTTTATCTGTCTGCCCCATCTACTGGGCAACTTTCATCATTTCTCTAATTTGCTTAACTGCTTGAGTCGCTGCTACTACAAAATCAGGTTCCATAAATTTTTTCTCCCAGTCTTGTGCCAATGAATAGGTGATCTGCACTTGCATCCATACAAAGCTTCATATGGTGCCATTCTGATTGTTGCTTGATAACTTTTATTATAAGTGAACTCAATCAATGGAAAATACTTGCTCCATGATCCCTAAAAATCGAGAATGCATGCCCATAACATGTCTTCAAGAGTTTGAATGGTCCTTTCTATTTGACCATCTATTGCGGGTGAAAAGCTATACTAAACTTCAAATGTGTTCCCATAGCTCTATGTACACTTTTCCAAAATGACGAAGTAAAACAACTATCTCGCTCGGAAATAATTAAAACAGGAACCCCATGCAAGCGAACTATCTCTCAAACATAAATTTCAACCAATTGTTCAAGACAATTTGTTATTCTAATAGGCAAGAAATGAGCCAATTTTGTTAGTCGATCAATAATGACACAAATAAGATCGGACTCTCGTGTAGTATCGAGCAATCCGACAATGAAATCCATTGTAATTTGCTCCCATATCCACTCTGGAACTTCTATTGATTGTAATTCACCTGCTGGACGCTAGTGCTATGCTTTAATTCTGTGAGAGGTGAGACATATTTCAACGTACTTTACAATATCTCTCTTCATTCCAGGCCACCAAAGGAATCTTTTTAAATCATGACACATCTCTGTTGTGCCAGGTGTATGAAATATGGGGTGTTGTGTGCCTCGTACAAAATTTGTTGCTTCAATTCTTCATCTATGGGTACAAAAAGTTGTCCCTTAAGTCCTAGGACTCCATAGCAGTAACTTCAAAATCTGTGCATTTCCCTTCAAGAACCTCATTTTTAATCTTTAACAATGAGGGATCCAACTCCTGTCCACCCTTTATCCCATTGAAAATAGTTTGTTGTAACATGAGAGCTAACAATTTACCAACTAAGATCTCAACTCCGGAACTACACACCTCATCTTGTAGTTCTTTTGGCAACACCTGTAGTGACATAAGAGTGGTTGTTGACTTTCAACTAAGAGCATCTATGACTCTGTTAGCTTTACCAGGATGATAAAGAATTTCACAATCATAGTCTTTAACCAACTCTAACGATCTTTGTTGCCTCATATTAAGCTCTTTCTATGTAAAGAAGTATTTGAGGCTCTTACAGTCAATATAGATCTCGCAATGTACCCCATACAGATAGTTTGTCTCCAAATTTTCAAAGCAAAAACTATCGCTGCTAGCTCAAGATCATACGTAGGGTAGGTTTTGTCATAATCTTTCTGTTGTGGGGATGCATAAGCAATAACCCTACCATGTTGCATTAGAACTGCTCCGAGTCCCATCTTTGACACATCACTGTAAATCACGAACCCATCACTCTCAGATGAATCGTTAAAACAAGAGTTGTGGTTAATCGCTTCTTTAGCTCTTGAAAAATATTCTCACAATCTTCAGTCCATATAAACCTCACAATCTTTCGAGTGAGTGTAGTAAGTTGTCTAGCTATCTTTGAGAAACCCTCAACAAATCTTCTATAATAACAGGCCATGACCAGAAAACTTCTTATCTCTGTAACTGTGGTGGGTCGTGGCCAATTGTTTACTACTTCTACTTTAGATGGATCAATAGATACACCATCTTTGGAGACCACATGTACAAGGAATGCGACTTGCTCAATCCAAAATTCACACTTCTTATATTTAGCGTAGAGGCAATGTTCCTTCAATCTTTGCAAAACTAGCTCCATGTGTGCTTTGTGGTCTTTTCTAGTCTTGGAATAAATGAGAATGTCATCAATAAAGATAACAAACAAACTTGTCTAAGAAATCCTTAAACACCCTATTCATAAGATCCATAAAGGCTGCTAGAACATTGGCTAAACCAAAGGGCATTACTAGGAATTTGTAATGTCCATATCTTATACGAAAGGCAATCTTTGGTTCATCGCTTTCTTAGACCATTAACTGGTGATATCCTAATCGCAAGTCAATCTTTGAAAATATCACAGCCCCTTGAAGTTGATCAAATAAATCATCAATTTAAGGAAGTGGATATTTATTCTTTATCATGACCTTGTTAAGTTCCTGATAGTCGATGCACATTCTCAACATCCCGTCTTTCTTTTTCACGAACGACACTGGTGCACCCTATGGGGAGTAACTAGGCCTGATGAACTTTTTATCAAGAAGCTCTTGTAATTGATCTTTGAGTTCTTTCAGTTCAGCCAGAGCCATCTGGTATGGCACTTTAGAGATTGGCGATGTTCCTGGTACTAGTTCTATCTCGAACTCGGTCTCACGATCTGGAAGAAGACCTGGTAAATTCTTTGGGAATACTTTCGGGAAATTCTTGACCACATATACATCCCCAGGCTTTAAGGTTGCATTAACAGTTTTGTCCACTATATGTTCCAAGTAGCCCACACAACCATTTGATAGCATTGTACTTACTAAGCCAATCCATATCCAAAATAACATCAAAATCGTGCATGTCTAACACGATTAGATCAGCACATAACTCTCTTTCATCAACTATTATTGGTACTGTACATAGCCAACAAGTTGAAAGCATCACTTCATCTGATGGTAATGTCCTACAAAATATTCCATCATATTTGTAATGAAACTTATCAATTTGGCTAGCAAACATTTCGATGTCCAGGGCTTACAAGGTTACTATTCGAGGGATTGTTACAGAATCCATTGCCATTATTCTCGTGGTTTTGTTGTTCTTGATCTTTCAATCACTTAAGCAGAGTTTAGATTATTCATTCATGTCCACGTGATTCCTATGTCAGTGGCACAATTATTTGTTGAAGTTCCATAAACTTCAAATTTCCTGAGGTACTACTTGATCCAGCACGATCTTGGTGTTCCTTGACAAGTTGTTCTAGGAGTCACGCTTGCACATGTATCGGCTCATTTTGTTCTTGGACCATATTGCGTAAGTTATTCACATCTTGAGTGATCTCTGTATCTTATTGGTATTAGTAGGTTTTCTTGGAGCCATTGTCCTAGGTTATAGCATAACATAAGTTTAATACTAAAAACAAATTTTCATATTAGGATGAGTTCCTAGATGTTGCCAATAACTGCAAATTTTACTTGGAATGATTAATATAAACTTCCATACTTACTTGCGGATCCAGTCGTTGTCGAAACCTCAAGCATATGGGTTTTAAAAGAAAATTCACTTTGATACCAACTGTGGCAGCCACCCTTCTTAATGGTGTAAATAGATAAACATTTTTAAATGACGATTGTCACTACGCGAACTTACTTGAAAAATTCGATTAATTTTTTTTTATTTTATAATTTTTTAAAACATATTATCAACTAAAAACTTAGTTCATTTAGTTTTTTTTTTTTTAAAACAGTTTATGTTTTTTTTTTCTATAAAAATTATACTTATTTTAAAACTACCATTTTATGTCCCTTCATAATTTATTATAAAATAGTGCAAAATACTATATAAAGTATTTAAAAGTGAGCTTGTCATAGAAGTTTAAGAAACCAAACATAATTAAAGTTTTAAAGTTATTCATTTGAATCGCCCCCATATGCTTTCAGCTTTTTCGACTTCCTAGATCTGCAACCTTTTACACATCAAAAGCTTTTCCTTCACCCTTACCTGCAACACAATATATAATTTTTTGTGAGCTAAAGGCTCAGTAAATAAAAGTGGAAATCTCACAAAATATTTTCTTTTTGCAAATCATACATATTGTATTGAATAACCCATAATCATAACATAAAATGTTAGCGTGCGCACATAACTGTCCAGTACCGAAAGGAGCGACCCTCCGAGTAACCGAATCATAACTTACATAAACCACCGTCGGGCCGAATCCCCGGGACTAATCATATACATAACATGGTCAGTAGTACCATAATACTTCAAAATAACATATATTGATTTTGTAAAATTGTAATTTTCATACACTACAAGAAAAATGCCTTTAGATCACACTCGAAAAGTGCGATGAAAATTTTTTTGCAGCGTTTTCACAACTGCTGTGTCAGCCCATGTTATTAAAAGTCTTGAATTTTTTATCACATTTTTGAATTATGATGCGAAATTGTGATGTAAACATTTTTTATCGCAATTATGAAATCAGATGTAAAATGAACCACAGCATTTTCGTACTGTCATGTTCTTCCTAATATAAATCACATATTTATCATCTATGATCGCATTTTAGACATGTGATTTTACAATGTTATTATCGCGTTGTATAATTATGATCACAAGTGAAACACCAGATTTTTGCTAGTATCGCATATGTATCCTTACAATCATAGTTTAAAAATGTCATTGTCCATAACTTTTATCACGTTTTTACATCGTGATTCAATATTAATGATGAGTTTTTAGAGTAATGTCATGTTTTATAATTGAATCTTGTCATATTTTAGTTTTACACTCTTAATAATATATATAAACTAAAAGGAGCAGAAACCATACTTATAAAATTTCCTCTAAATTGTAAAATAACCAGAGTACAAATTCAATACATAATAATAAAAAGAAAATATGGAATTAAGTTCAATTCCTAACAAGTTCAATAACATAGATGCAAACAATAAAATTCTCACACTACTATACATTTTTGTAGATAGATAAAATACAATGATAAATTGTTGCTGCTAGATAATGCACCACCTGGAAACCTGAAAATCCACATAAAAAACACATCTCTTTTTAATTTAAAAAAATCCTTGCAATTGCTCAGGTGATGAAAAAGTTTGATCATGTGCATACATTTCCAACTTTTTTAATTTCTTGCAAAACATTAGAAGCTTAATGATGGAAAGACCCAAATAAACCAAATAACACCAACACAAGTCATAATTTTTTTTTTCTCATTGTAGACCCATTCAAAATCCAAAACGTTTGTCAATCTAATTCACTCTGCAAGTTGAGCATCTAAAAAAAAAAATTAGAAAAATGCCCGCTAAATGCAAAATACAATACCTGTGATACAAGTACTTATGGAAAACAGAACATGAGAATCTGAAAAGTCCAGCATCCCATAGTGTAGAGACCCACTTTGAAACCTTTCTAGGTAGAAAGTCGAGTTAAACAGAGTCTGTAGCAAGGGGGAAAAGGACAATAGATTAGTTGGCTAACTAACTACAGAAAATAATAACTTTATACTGCAGACAACATAGCTCACAGCCTTAAAGTGCATTTTTTAAACATAAGGATCTGCAAAAAAATTATAAAAGAAAAAGAAGTTATTTATGCCTTTAGTATTTTTCAATGTAGTGGTGAAAAAATCCTAACTTTATACTCACCCATTAAATAGGTATTCAAGTTTGGAGGTGTCTTGTAGAGTAAAAAAAATAGGACATAATTTCCTGAAGCAACTGCTGCAAGGATTGAATATTATTGTAAATGGATATTGAATCTAAATTTTAATAATCACTTGGAAAAATTTAAGGATGGAACACTTGGGATGTTGGATTGAATATTATCATAAATGGATATTGAATCTATAATTTTATTTTGATGTAAAATAAAATATATAACTTATATTTTCCTTCATCATATCCCACCAACACCTTCAAGCAGTCTAACAAGGGGTAATGCTAACACATTTCAGTTCAAGCACAGGAACAAATTCATGAAAACATAATTAAAAGAAAATCATCAATCAATCACTGAGAAAATTCACCTATGACCAAGTTGTAAAAGAAGACAAGAATAGGTACTAATAATTGAGAAAATAGGTTGCAAAGAAAATCATCTATTCAATTATTGAAAAAATTCACCTTTGACCAAGTTGCAAAAGAAGAAAAGTGTGGGTCCTAATAATTGAGAAAATCGGTTGTTTTGCCACAATTGGTATGGTGGAAAAGCCTGTTACGTGAATCACTTAGGGAAAAAATTCTAAAAATTCTAGAAGTATATATATATAATTTAAGTATTTTATATTTTTAGCTAAACAACAAACTGAACATTTTAATTTTTTTTTTCTAATGTTTAGCTATCAAACTTTTTCCTAAATATAGACTACCCGTAATTAAAAATAGCTAAGCATAATCAAAACATGATGATCATCATCATCCTAGTTGATGAGCAATTTGTCAAAATATCTAAAAGCCAAAATAGAAAACTCCAAAACAAACTACTTTACTCTTTTGTCTTTGACTAGATTCCACATCACATGAACCCCACACAAATTACTTATAGAAAATCAACCGTAAAAAATATACCAGATATCTCATTTTCATAATATTCAACAAAAATAATAAGCTATAATATTAAAATATATATATTTATATAAACCCAAAATTGGAGAACAATATCATTCGAAGAACTAAGTTTAGGTAATCTCAAAAAATATAACAAACCAGAATCTTAGCAAATATGAATCCTCTAACTTCTTGAATGAGGTCTTCAGTATGAGGATATTCTAGAGTGACACCTGCAACTCAAACCTCACACTTCATAGTAATTAATAAATCATAAATTCATAATATCAAATACATAAAACAGAACTTGTCACGCTAAACAAGAAGTCAACAATAACTAGACAAATTTTATTTTGTACAAAATTCAATGTCAAGACAATCAAATTGAATAGAGAAATATGAAGCTATATTACAATACTATAATATATTTATGATTAGCCACAGCTTTGCAGGTTATGTATTCTTTTCTATCTCTTTTCAAATTTCTGCTTCTTTTATTTTATTTTTTGCTATGATTGTAGGCCATGCTTATTTATTACTTTACGTAAGAGAATTGTAGATATTTGCTTTTTAAGTTCTAAAGTTTTCTTTTAAAAAATAATATGCATTCCACTGGAAAATTGATGCAAACAATTAGCCTAACCTAAAATCGTATGAGTAATGGTAACACTAACTTGAAATGTAAAGCATATTCAAATGACAATAAAAATGGATAATAGCATTCATTACTACCAACTTTCGTCAAATTACATGAACTTTGTTTCAAACAATGAACATAAACAAGGTAAAAAGGACCAAAGCAATGATTCTAACCTTTCTTTATTGTACTGTCATCCATAGCCTTATATTCCATATTTTTCATAGCAAGTTCTACACCATAACCACGCAAGTTTAAAGAATTTCTTGTGCCAACAGCATTACCATGGCTAGTTTTTGCTTCCAAGCTAGAAGGTAATATAGGTCTAACAACATACTTAACCTTTCCCTGCAAATTATTTGGCAAGTTTGTCAGCACGCTCTTCAATAAATAGGGGCAAGCACACATATGCATACATAATTATGTTGCATGGCATTTTGTGACGTAATACGAATCCATAATCATCTTTTTTAAGCTGAAGTGTTATCTTCCTAAATTTTTAGGTTGGAACTTGGAAGATGTGGATTCATTCTGTTAACATTTTGAATGATGGATCAATCATAGACCTATTTCCTTCCTCACAATTGAAACATACCTATTTAGTGTAAGACATGCAAATTCAAGGAGCAAGAAAACTAAAAAATTACAATCAATTAACCCAATTTGTACAATGTAATAATCGGATTCTATAATGCAACCTATGCACCTCTTTGGCGCTTCAATTAGGGTGAAATGAAATTACCTGAAGCAATTAGTTCCAGGAGCTCCATAAAGAATAGCAACTGGACTTCCAATGCTTGAATCAACATGGATGCGATTGAATTCAAAACATTCAGGTTGCTGAAGTAAATCCCTGGCACTATACAGAGGGAGTAAAAAGGAATAGGAAAGTAAATACAAAAATACGAGCCATAAATGAGACACATCTAAACTATAGAACTAAGATAGAAACTGAAAAAAAAAAAATTTGTATCTAAAATGATAGTCTTAGCCAATACTCTAATATTTTGTCTTATTATCGCTTTATCAGATTCTCATCTGATTTGCCATGCCACATGGTTCTTCATTCAGAGAATCTCTACAAGTGAACATGAATATCTAAATATAAAAATAATCTCAAAACACTACCCAGTGCCATCACTCTGCAAATGTTTCTTATAGGGTAGGAAACACAAACACAGCCTATATGCTCAAACAGAATATATCATTTCACCCGATATATTGCTGCTCTACATAACATCCTATATGCTGTTGAAGATCATAGAATAATATCGACTCAAAAAGTTTCCTTGATTGAACACCCCAAATTTTGATGATATACACCTAACCTATAATAGTTGGTAAATAAACTAATTAGAGATGGTGTTTGCAAACAGCATTTGGGTTGTCAATTAAACAAACAAAGGGAAAAAATAACCATTGCTCTTGGTTGAAAAAGCCCCATAATCTATTTATATATGTTCATTTCCAAACAATTAGGGATGAACTTACACTGTATATGACTGAATTCAAATCTTTAAATTGTAACAAATAAACATAATTGCAAAAAGCAAAAAAGTAAAAATTTACATATACTAGATCATGAGCAAGAAAACAGAAAAGATACATAAATAAATAAATAACCATACTAGTAAAATTGCTTGGACATGGTCCTCATTTCCTCTTTCATGTATCTGCAAATCAAGAACCAAAACGTAACAATCACACACCATTTCTATGCCATCAAAATTAAGAAAACAATTCCAGTCACTTCTAGGCTTTACAAAGATTTATGAAACCAAAGATGCCAAATTTCATCACAAGAAACAAAATCTCCTAAGGTTTTAGACAATTCATGAAGATAATAATCGAAAAGAAGAAGAGAGATGTATACCTGATTTACATGTGAGCGAGGCGATCAGCCACAGAGGTGTCCTTCTCCATCTTAGGCTCTTTGGTCCCTAATGTATAGCGAGAGAATGGGTAAGATAGCTAGAGAGTGGGTAAGCAAGCTTGAGAGAGAGTAAGTGTTCACCACCGGTAAGGTCTCCATCACTTTCTCTCTCTAAAATTAGATTACGCTTCTATCTCTCTCCTTAAGTCTCTATTAGCCAGAAATAGCGCAAGGAGCTTCAATTTCTGCAAGGTAACCTTGGATTTGTTGCTTTTCTGTAGCAAAATTGGAGAATTTGTGGGAAATGTAGAGGGAAAATAGCTGGTTGTTAGAGAGAGAAAATGAGATATGATCTGATATGAGAGTGAAAATGCTTGGTTCGGAGGCTTTTTGTCTTTGGAGTGAGAGAAGAGGTACGGGAGTGTGTGAGGCTTTTGTGTTTTGTAGATAAAAAATATTAGATAAATAAAATAAAAGGACCAAATATTCAAAACCCGCGCCTTATGCCCATCCCGCCTAATATTGGAAGTTTTTTCATCACATTTTTGCAAAAATGTGAAAATGACATGTGATCTTATTGTCATATTCTTGTAGTGATAAAAGCATAAGGATACATATTATTGTGTTATAGGTGAGAATTTCACTTACCTGTTAGCTTGCAAAATAAAATTGGGGGAACTACAGGAATGCCCCTAAAATGAGACATGTTAACATTTATAGCCCTTTTTCAAGTCCATTACACTCATGCCACTTTTATACCTATTTTACCCCTACACCAAATCTTAAATTACAAAGAAATTGTTTGTTATAATTGCTTCAATTTCAAGGATGATAGCTAATCGCTTGAATCAATGACTCTTCCTAAGATTTGGGAGACAATCGGTAAGGCTCTCTACTCTAACCATTTGCTCCGGCAACACCACTTAACCGGCGACGCTCTTTGCTCCGATGATTCACTTGGAAAAAGTTCACTGCTCCTACTCCGATTGTTCACATCTTTTGTTCTGATTTTTCTCATCCTATTCTTCACTTTGATCCTCAAATCCTAAGAGTTTGAATGTTTATCAAAAGGTTAGCTTAATTCGACCAAATTCGTCATCTATTGATGTTTGTTATTGGTTTTGTTTTTTATTTGGGATATTTTGCATCTTTGGATGTCAAGAAAATGAACAATTAGGGAACGCTAATATTGGGAATGTAAACAACTGTGTTCAAATACTTGTTTGTTTTAACAAGTTTTTTTTTGTTAAAACAAACAAGTATACTTGTTTCAGATGAGTGATATGTGTATTAGGTTGTTTAAGGAAGAGTGGTTTGAAATAGATATTGCGGAGGATTCTAATCCCAAGTTGTCAAAGATGAAGAAGGATGTTGTTGGTGGTGTCAAGGATGTTAGAGAAGTGGACAATGATTTTCTCTTGGTGGTGGTAAAGATCTTTGATCATCAGGTAGGAGTGACTTTCTATACTTAACAAGACATAGTTGTTTTTGGAATTGGATAAAATAGAAATTAAGTTTATTCTTTGTTGTTTGGATGGATTTCCCTTTTATAAGAATGATGTAATCAGATACTTTTTGGAGTTATTAGAATTTCAAACCAAAGTGCATTTTGATGTTGTCTTTCTTCAACACATTGTGCATGCTTCTTGTTTTGTTTTAGTATCTAAAACTCATTTGTTTGAAAGGGGAATCTATAGTTCTTGCTGCTTCTGTTGTTTTTTACATAAACTTGAGAAAAAATTAGGAACCTTAAATCCCAGAAGAAATCTGCCCTTCATGTGATCTAAGAGAAACTTTAACTGGATGCCATTGTTTATATACTATTGGGCCATGTGAGTGTGCTCTGCATGAGTTTTTCCTAATAGCCATTGGTAGGTTGCCCCTGTTGGTGGTAGTCACTAGAAGTAAAACATAGGGCATGAATATTTGTTTCTTGAATTTATTTTAGTGTCAAGCTTATGTTCCCGTCAGATACTAATCCTCTTTAAAACGTTTAGTTGATTTGCTTCTTGCTTGTTCCCTTTGGGTTTTGCTTTAAAATTTTAGTATTTATTGATAGTTATGAGCATGTTCATGGATCCCTTTATTGGTTTCTTAAAAATTTATATATTAAGTTTAACTTTGTCACTGTTTTAGTCTAAATCTTGTGATGAAATGTCTACTTGACTGAATAATCAATATACCTTCTGACCCATGAATTGTTATCACTTTTTGCTTTTTTATTTCAAAGATTTCTTGATATAAAATGCTTGCATAGTTTTTATCTTCATGTCCTGCATGCTTTTTGTAAATTTTTCTCCCAATTAATTCTTATGCTTACAAAGCTTTCATGATCACTTCAGGGACCGCTTCCTCTAAATTTTTTTATCTATAAGAGATTTAACAATTTTTTTGTTTGATGAAAATGGTTCAAATTGACTAAACATAGTTCAAGTTGGGTCTTTACTTTTTGCATGTTAGTTTAAGTTTTGTGATACTTTCAAAACTAAATATAGTTTTAAGTTTAAGTTAACTTTTTGCATGTTAGACTGAACATAGATTAAGTTTTTTACATAGATCTCATTAGTTTGAGTTTTGATTGATTCAAAACTAAATAACATGCCACAAATTTTTCATTTAGTCCAATATTAATGAGATATATATGGGTGTCCAAGAGTATCAGTTGCATTTTTATTTTAGATTTCAGTTCCCTATCCATGGTATTTCTTAATTGTCACATTAGGGTTGTAATTATATTCAATATTAAAACTAACAATTTGTCTGTAGAGCATGATCATCAAATTTCAAGGCAGACTATGGCCGCTTTGCAACTGATGTGGAAGGAGACTTTGCCACTGGGGACTGTCAGCGTGGTCAGTAATTGGTGGTCTGGGCAATCTCTAAGGGAAGGCAGGCGGTTGCACAAGTTGGTAATTGCCTCACCATAGAAAAAAAAAAAACGACGTTAGCATGGTATCCATGATAATCTCTTGAAAAGGCATCATGATCTTACCAAGAAACACCAAGACTGCAACAAACAGAGAATGATGACTTAAGCAC
>WUAT03460380.1:0-23550 GCA_010015005.3 Ulmus americana
CTTATATATATATATATATATAATTTTTTTTTATCAAAATACTTTCAAATTATACTCACATATGTAATATCCTAAAATACTTTCAAATTATACTCATATGTGTAATATCCTATGTATTTTTGAAACTCAAATGAGTGAATCCTATATTTAAAATGTTATCTATTTTTGGGATTCATCCTTTGTAAAACAAAGGGGGAGAACCTATTTTTGCCTAAATTACTTTCAAATATATGCTTTCCATCTACGTACCCTTACTAAGGAGCATCTATATTATTTTTGATAGTTTTTGTTTGATAAAAGGAAATCTAATGTTCTCCGTGAACTCGCATTCATCGCCTCTTCATTGATTTTGGACTTTGCAATACAAGAGGTAAGCTGCCTTCTTTATGTAATTGACGCCCTTTACATATAGCTTTTTACTACATAAACTAGGTCTGCCTCACAGATAATAATTCCTAATGTGATATACATTCTAGTATGAGACAAGACTCGACCATCCATGTCTTTTAACCTGTATTACTTAGAAATCACAACATCATTGACCCTGAATGATCCTTCCCACTTAGGTTCGAAGACACCCACATTGACAATGTGAAACCCTAGACAAGCTTCTCTATTATGAACCACAATTATGTTAATTTCATAGTATAATCTTGTGTAATAATATAACAGTTTATAAAGAGACTAATTTTTTTTTCTTTCAAATTGTATAAGTAACGAATTCAAATACAAGTTAAACTATTCTAGAATTGTGCTTGTTATTTCGTAATTAGACAAGGAAAACATGTTACATAATTAAACAATTTATTAATTTATAATTAAATAGGAATTAATTTTTGGTAAGTTTAAAATTGAATTGTTAAGGTTTTAAAAAAAATAAATAAATAAGATTGAAATATTGTGGTAATGGGGAATTTATTGGAAATAAATTCCAATAACAAATTTGAAGAATTGAAAATTTTGAATTTATTCGAAATAAATTCTAGAATTTGAAGTTTGAAGTTTGGTAATTGAATTATATTGTTTTGCAACCCCACAACAAATAAGAACAAATTGGTCCCTAAACCAATTGAACTAAAAGAATAATTGCATTGCTAATTAACAAATAGTTTTAAAAGGGGTCCTTTAATGGAGTACTAACAAGGGATTATTAAGTGGAGCAAAATGGAGTTACAGGCTCCTTTTATTTGTTGGAACAATCTCGGCAACCCTATTTTTTAACTCTCTTTTATTCTCAAACTTCAAGTGGTGTAAGAAGGGATATAATGGGAGCCATGTGCATCAAACGTGAAGTTACACTTCTTGTAACATCAAAAGTTAGGAGGAATAAGTAATACATCAGAGGGAACGAAATGATAAGAAGTTTGCTTGCTCCACATGCTTGCTGCCATACAAATTGGTGAATATTTTGATGTTAACTTTGACTAATTTTTGTATATATAACTCAAAAGAGGTGTTGAGCTGAGAGAGCTCATTATGGCCCTCTTAAACACTCACTCACCGAGCTCTCATTGCCCTAGAACACAAACATTCCATCATCCCTTCTATCTCTTGTTGTTTAAACAACCTCAAGTTTCAAATCAAACGAAGAGTCATCATCCAAACTAGTTCTACACCTAGCTGGCCGAGAAGAGCTAAGGAAGAGCAACACTTCAACTCACTTTTCCTACTAACTGAGAAGAAGCCAAGAAGTAGCTGTAGGAATTTTTGGTGTCCCAATACCATCTACAATTGGAGTTTTGAGCTTAATTAGTCTAGAGCCCAAGTTGGGTAAGAATGATTCTAGAAAATCCTTGTATTTTTATAGGCTAGATCAAAGCTAGTTTGGTTATTGGTTTTGATGTATTCTATGATTGAAATATTAGGGGAATTTTGGCCAAGGAAAACCAGTTGAGGAGCTTAAACTACCAGATATATTCATGCTTCTAGGTAAGAACTCCTGAAGTTTTCTTTGCTAGAATTTGTGTGGATGCATGCTAGATTGATAGCTTGAAGTCTATGAATGAATAAACTGTGAATGTTTGTGTGCCTGTATATATGTAGAAAATAATTCTATGAAATTGTGTTGGATGTGAGACTGTCTAGATTGTGTTAAATAATTTGCATGCAAAGGATATACAAGTTTAATATTGATTTTGAACATGTAAAACTATTTCTGGATAGTTCTAGTAACTAGGTTTGTACGTAGGTTTTGAAGGACCTATTACACTTCGTTTTAGGCCAATTTTAGCTTGTTGGAAAGCTTGGAATGTCTAGTTGGTAATGATGAAAATTTAAGAATTAAAGGATTTACAATGTTTGAGTTACGGGGTTTTAAACACAGGCTATGCATCACAAAATTGGTTTTTGGTTCAAAATGAAAAAAATTGAGTTGTAAACTCTAAATTGTACCAAACTGAGATTTTTCTTGACATGCAGGAGTTTCAAGTGATATCATGAGGTTTAATCTCTAACATGGTTAAATTGTAAAATTTAAAGAGTTAAAATGGTTAATTACTACGTTGTTTAAAACATAAGAAGAATAGAAGAACCATGTTTGTTATACTCTTTGTTTTAACACCTGTACACCAAGTAAAAATGTGTATTTCAAACCAAAATTTTTACAGATTTAAATTTAATGTGTCATGGAAATATTTTAACTATTTTGAACTAAATTGATTAAAAATTGAAAGAGTTATGCTAAAATAAAACCTAGTCTGTAAAACTGTCCAAAAGGAAGAACATTGCTTTTAATGGTCTTAGTTTTGGGTCCAATTTAGTACCCTTATGAACGAATTTTGTTTAGGTCTTTTTACAAAATAAACAGCAAGGTATTAAAAAAAATTTCCATTTGGATTTAGTAAAAATTGGTTTTAAATAGAGTATGTCATAACTAGATCAAGGTAGGCTATTAAGCCATTTGTTTCTGGAACAACTAAGTTGAATGGGATTTGGTTTAATAGGGCTACATATCAAATTATAAGCTAAACTTTTGTAGACATGAACCCTGATGTCCTATGAGTCTAATAGAATTAGTCTCACCAAAATTGGTTCAAAAATGAATGAGATATAATCAGACAAGGTACTAGAGGTCTAAAGGATTTGTAAAACGGTTAAGGACTTTCATTTAAAAGTTTATATAAACCTATTTGTAAATTAACATTTCAAGTTAAAACCTGATTTTAAAGACATTCCAGCTCTTAAATTTATTTTTTAAAATTTTTTCTTTAAAATGGCATTTTAATCATGATTTTTACCCCAACAAGCTAGAGTTCCACATTTTCGGTGATTGATGTCGCAAGTCATGTTTTGCATGCAAAATCATTCTCCGATCCATATTCAGTAAAAGGATTTTAATAAGTTATAATGTCATTGTTATAGTTGGAGATCATTAGCAGATTACACATTAACGAAGGACTTTGCAAACCCATAAGTACATATCTCACCTACAACATGGAACAAACAGTTTTCTAAAAGCAATGTGTTCAATAAGTGTATTTGTGATGATATGTGTTCACCTACTAGAATTGACTGATGATGTGCTGTACTGTGCTAGATTATCTTCTGTTATCCATGTTATAGGTTAATGTGACTACTTGCACCATATACAGTTATTACCTTAATATTATTGATAGCCATGCATCACAAGACAGTTTCATGTATTTAAGGAAATAACTTCACAAGAGTCTCAACATGATAATCTAAATTGCATTAGATTTGTAATTTGATTAATGCCAACAAGGAGACTATAAGTATTGGTAAGATGTTACAAGTATTAAAATGAACTTAGATATGTCATACCATCCCATTTTATGGGGTATTCTTTCCTCACTCATGTCATCAAGTTAAGATGACGTTCCCTAATCCAGAACAATTATGGAATGTTTACAGCCATAGGACTGGTGTTGGACCTGGGTAGCTCCCTCGGTACCCTCCAATGGTAGTGCGCTAGGAAAGTACACAAGGGCCCGATTCTAGATAACAATTACTAAGAGTCTAGACCACAATGAACTGAATCAAATAGATGTCCACATCCAATACGCATTTGCATTCATGATTTATGGAAATATTATTGTATTATTATACTCTTTATGCTTATTGAATATGTTGCATCGTATTTGTGAGATATGTATGTACTTGTTGGGTTTTGGCTCATGACCTCTGTTCGGGTTGTAGGTACCAAAGGCAAGCATATCTCATATGATTGATAGGATGCAAGTGTAGTTGGTTCTTGGAAGGTGGGGATGGATAACCCGACCATGCACAAACATTCCGCTCATGATTACACAAAGCTATTGTATACTCGCTATTATCTATTATTTCTTTTATGAAGTGTTTTAGATTGTGTTTCAAATTATACTTCTCCCTCCTTAATTTTGGTATGTAAATATTCTTTCAAGAGGCTTTTATCTTTAAAGTTTGGTATCTGATAAGTTACCAGCGATAGTTTCCTTCTTTTGGTTTTCTACTTGTTAGTTAAATTTTCCACAACTATGTTTTCTAACTTTACTTAATTGTCAAACATTTTCTAAAATTATTTTCTAAAGGAAAAGATTTATAGTTTTCAAGTTCAACAAATTATTTCATAAATGTCTATGAATTTGTCTGAAAAATAAAGGTTTGAGTCATTTATGAAAATTTGTTGACTACTCGGTTTTATGTAGCCAGGATTTCGAGTAAACATATTTCAAGAAATAGTTTTCTTAAAATTTTAGGTTTTCCTACAAAACGGTAAACTAAAACCCTTTTTAATATGTTTAATGAGTACATTCTATTTAAAAAAAATAAAAAAAAATTTACCTAAAAATTTGAGACCTAAACTTCAATAAGCGGGTTAAATAAGCTATTAAAAACCCGAGTCGTCACAGACAAGTCTTTTCTTCAACACAAGGTCACCTACTTGAAAGCAGTGTACCTTAACTTTCTTGTTATATCCTTGGGCTGCAACCTGTTGGTATGTCACTACCCTGAGCTGAGCCTCTTCTTTGTTGATTTCTAGCGAATCCAGGTTAGCCCTTAGACCTTATTTATTAGCTTGCTCATTAAAGTACTTCACCTTGTGGGTTAGAATACCTATCTCCACTAGAAACACTGCTTCTGTGCCATAGGCCATAACAAAAGGAGTTTGGTTAGTCGCAATTTTGGGATTAGTCCTATATGCCCATAATACTCTAGGTAACTCATCAACCTAAAATCCCTTGCAGTCCAACAAATTCTTTTCTAAGTTCATCTTGATAGTTTTATTTACCACTTCAACCTGGCCATTTGCTTGCGGATGAGCCACACTAGAAAAAGGTTTCTTAATCCCCAACTCTTCACAGAGGTCCCGTAATCCTTCATTGTAGAACTGAGTTATGTTATCTGAGAGTAGGGATTGGGGAATATCGAAGCGACTAATGATGTTCTTCCACACAAACTTGGTAGTATTAGCCTCTGTGATTTTTGCCAATGGTTCCACCTCCACCAATTTTGTAAAGTAGTCTATGACTTCTACAACAAACTTCATTCGTGACCTTACAATAGGTAAGGGACCGATTAAATCTTTGCCCCACTTAGAGAAAGGCCATGGGATGAGGACGGAGTGGAGTTGCTCTGCTGGTTGTCTAGGAATCTTGGAAAAATGCTAGCATGGATCACAAGAACCCATGTATCTCTGCACATCCTTTACCATTTTCAACCAATAGTATCCCTGGTGTAAAGTTTTTTGAACTAAAGCCCTGGGTCCTAAATGATTACAACATATCCCCTCATGTATTTCCTTGAAGACATGGACACCTTCTTCCAAAGTTATGCAGGTAAGAAGTGGCATGGAGAACCCTTTATTGAATAACTGCCCTGATTGTATATGTAATGTGCAGCCCTTAGCCAAATTGACTTTGCTTCTTCATAATTCTCAATTAACGACTCATCCACTATGAAGTGGATGATAGGAGTCATCTAAGTTTTCGCCACTTCCAGGTTCAAAACTTTCACAATAGTGGCTGGTAGGTCCACTTCAGAAATGTTTTGCCGTGAATCCTTGTCTATTCTCGAGGCTATTCGAGCTAAGCAGTCTGCTTCTTCATTTTCTTCTCAGGAATCTGCATAATCTCGAATGCAAAAAATTGTGCTGCCTATTCTTTTGCTATCCTTAGGTAAATTGCCATCTTCTCCCCTTTGGCTCCATACACCTCATTGACTTGGCTAACAATCAGTTGGGAATTGTAGAACACTGAGATCCTGTCTATCTTCAAAATTTTGGCCACCCTCAACCCAACTAGGAGTGCCTCATACTCGGACTCATTGTTAGATAGAGGAAATTTGAACTTCATTGCCTATTTTATCAACTCCCCTAAGGTCCAAGTAAGACTATTCTGACTTTGGCTCTGACTTCTTCCTCATTGGACAAACCATCCACGAATAGTTTCCAACCTGGTTGAGGTTTTAGTAAATTTGCTACAATTCCCTTGTTTGCCACTTCCTCACTTGCTAGATTTGATTTAGCAAACTTAGCTACAAAGTCTGCAACTACATGTTCTTTGATCGAAATCCTTGATTTGTAGTCGATATCAAATTCTCCCAATTTTATAGCCCACTTTGTTAATCAACCTGAGGACTTTGGACTCTATAAATCTAGAGAAGTGGTGTTTAGCTCATAACTATGATGGAGTGGGATTAGAAGTATGTGTGTAGTATCCTTGCAGCTACCACCAGTGCCAAGCACAACTTATCAGCATTACTGTAGCACATTTTTGGTTCCAGAAGTGCCTTGCTTTCAAAGTAAACTAGTTGTTCCTTTCCTCCTCCAAGTAAATCAGAACACCATTGACTACCACTTCTAAGACAGCCGTGTATAGAAGCAACTTTTCCCCATCTCTTGGTTTGGAAAAAAGGGGTACTCATCCCAAGTAATCTTTCAACTCTTGAAACACATCCTTGCTCTCATTGGTCTAGGAAAATTCGACTGCTTTCTTCAATGCCTCAAAGAAAGGGGTACATCGGTTTGTAGCCCTGGCCACAAATCAGTTCAATGTTGCTATGCAACCTATATGTTTTTGCACTTCCTTAACCTTAGTTGGTGATTTCATTTCTAGCACTGCCTTGATGTTTTTCGTGTTCACCTCAATCCCTTTTTTCTGAACCATAAATCCCAAGAATTTTCTAGACAACACACTAAAAGTACACTTATTCAGATTTAGCTTTATGCGGTACTTCCTTAAGTTTTAAAAAAGTTTCCTCCAAGTGTTCGAATTTCTTATCTGTGTACAAAATTTTCACCAATATATCATCCACATAGACCTCTATATAGTATTTCCAAGCTGGTTGACAAACGTCTTATTTACCAACCTCTGGTAATTGGCTCCTGCGTTCTTTTACCCGAATGACATGACATTATGACAATAGAGGCCCTGATTTGTAATGAAGTGGTCTTCTCGTGGTCTAACTCATACATCCGAATCTAGTTATACCTAAAATAGGCGTCCATAAAGGTCAAAAGCTAATGACCGACAGTGGCATCCACAAGCTGGTCAATCCTGGGAAATGGGAAGCTATTCTTGAAACACGCATTATTCAGGCCAGTGAAGTCGGTACCTTCCCATTCGCCTTCTTTACTATTACAACATTTTGCAATCCATTCCAGATAGTACTGTTCCCGAATAGCACCAGACACCTTTAGCTTATCTACCTCTTTGTTAATGGCTGCATATTTTTCGAGGTTGAATGCACGCCTCTTTTGTTTTACTAGATTAGCTTTGGGATCCACATTTAATTTATGCCCGATAACAGAAGTGTTAATACTTGGCATATCCTGCTGAGTTCATGTAAAATCTTCTTTTTGTGCTCTTAAGAACGTTTCTAACTGATCTTTTTTCTCAGTAGTTAGCAACTGCCTGATTTTTACTTTCTTTGTTGAATCCTCCAAGTTAACCGATACTTCTTCTAACTAATCTACTAGAGAAACCCTCTATTCAAAGGTTTCATCCCTCAGGTCCATACCTCCCAAGGTAATACCTCATGTTAGAAACCCATAATTTGGCTCTAGTATTCCTGCTAACGTACTACTTCCTTCTTGATTACTTCCTTCCAGCTCTTGAGTGACAGGTCTTTTAAGTGGTTCCACTTGCACCTCAAAAGATCGAGAGATCTTCTGCTCTGTCTTCAACTTGGTGACCAGTTCATAAAATTCCCTAGATGACCCTTGATCCTCCCTTAATTCACCAATCCCATTGGGAGTGGGGAATTTAATCATGAGGTGTACGTCGAGGTTATGGCTCAGATATGGTATAGGGTAGGGCACCCAATGATGGTATGATAGACAGATGGGGATTTTGCCACTAGGAAGTTTACCTTGACCATTACAGCTTTTGGAAGTGTACTAAAAGTAACATCAAGCACTATAGTTCCTATAGGTTCCACTATGTTGCCAGTAAAGCCACAAAGTGGTGTTTCTACTTTCCGTAAGCTTTTATAAATCAGAGTCATCTTACTTATTATGTTGACGTAGATGATGTCTACCAAACTACCCATGTCTGTGAGGTTTCTCATAATGCGATGATTTGCAATATCCAGTTCCACTATTACTACATCAATATGCAGGTGAATTGAATGCCTAGCTCCCTCGTCTTTAAATGTGATAGGTGAATGTTGCAGTTGCTTTAGCAGAATCACCCTCTCAACACAGTTTACAACTAGGCATGCTGAGGTTATTGTGGCTTTTCTTGCGTACATCTTTTGAGTGGAATTGGAATCACCTACTATCAATCCTTTGAAAATCATATTTATGATAGGACAGTAGTGATTATGTGGAGGCCTGGCCTATTTTGACTATTCTGCTAACCACTTCCCGTTTGAGGATTTTGGCCAATAGTTCGGTCCACAAACTCCTGTAGTTTGACTTGCCATACCAGTTTCTCTATAGCTTCCTTTAGGACATAGCATTTGGAAGTCCAATCCCCTGATTGGTGATGGTATTGGCAGTATTCATCACTATTCTTTGGCACAAACTTCATGAGAGGAGGCTATGTCAATATGTTTGAACTTTCTTCGATGGAGAAGATGGTTTCCACCGAGGTGGTTAATGGAGTAAACTTAGTGAAGCACGAGGGTCTAGGGGACCTGTCTCAGCTAGCATAGTCCTTAGAAACATTTCCAGGACTATGTTGCTGGATCTGGCTACCAAGTACTGGTACTAATGGAGTGGTTAAGGAAGATCTACCACCCTTCCTTTTCTTGAACTCCTTCTTACTCGACCCTTTTTCTTTCATCTGGTCCATCTTCTCTATTCTCCGTAAGGTTGAAATTTTACACCATCTCTATCATTTTACCACAATGTCCGATTTTTCTAGTTTGACCAAGTAATAGTAAGGCTTTTCTCTATGGACATTGCTGATGAAATATGAAATAGTGACATGGTCATTATAGTTGACAACTTGAAGTACAACTTCATTAAATCTCTTCATATACCCACATTAACTTTATTTATTATGTTGCTTAACTGATTTCAAGGAGTCCATGGGCTTTCAGACAGGCTATGCACCAACAAATTCGGTGACAAACTTATTAGATAGATCTTGAAAAGAGGAAACAGAATTGGCAGGTAAGCTGTGGAACCACACCTTCGCATGGCCCCCAAGTTCATGGAGAATAGCCTACACAATGGCGCATTTAACTCCTTTCCAAGTTCATCCAAGTAATATATTTGTCTAAATGCTCCAACAGAGCTGTGTTCCCCAAGTATGGCTTAATATTTGGGATTTTGACATCTTACGGTACTTGGTATTGCAAGATGTTAGTTGTGAAGGTTTGACGCAATGGCCCAAAGGAATGGCCACCTCCTTGATGGCTTTGAAGTTCTACAACTGCTAGAATTCTTCAAATTGCTTGGCTAAGCTGTCATCTCTAGAAGATGTAGGTTTCAGCACCCGCTTCTTGGTATGAGTTGAGTAGTAGGTCACCAGACCCTTTTTCTTCTCATCACTCTCAAGCAAAGATGCTTTATCTTTCTACTCTTGCTTCAAATATGCATGCAGATCTAGGTCTGCATGCTTGTTCACAATATGGATGGCAAGTTATCTGTGTTAGCTTTCCTTTTCCTCAAGTTGCCTTTTAAATGGACCCCCCTCTTGGAATGTGCCACTTCTGCATTATTGGGCATTCTATTAACCGACTCAATAGAGTTCTCAAGCACATCCTCTGGTTTTTTCACTCCTCCAGTTGACTTTCCGCAACTACCATGTTGAGCTTCAAGTTCGTCTAACCTTTGATACAACTTAGCTATGTAAGCCTTTGAGATTATAACATTATCCCTCCCAATCTTCGAGTTGCAACTAGCACCCCGAGCTGCAACTTTTCATTCCTTTTATCTTCCTTTCTTTGACTTTCTTTGAATCCTCTCCTTCACCATATGCCATGGAGTTTGGAGGCTGGGGTTTTTCTTGAGGAAAACTCCTTCGTCATCCTCTAGGAAACCCATTTTTCCACCCTCCTCTACCTCAGGACTTCCCTTAGAAGAAGGAAAAGTAGTTTCACCGTCCCTAACTTTGAAAAAAAACCCTCACATACTTGAGGTCACCTCAAAATCTCCCAAGGCCCTCCCTCTAGTGCTAATTTGTTAGTGCAAATATTTGCTCAACTATGATAAACAAAATAAAAAGCTCCAAAAAAGATGAATACTCACAAAATAATGAACAAAACAAGCAAGAACACCCCATCTATAGTGGTACAACCCAAAAAAGATGGCCTACATCCACTTAGTCCCTTGTATTAGTTTGCTTTGGAAGAATACAAAGGAATGTTCTCTCTAATTTTTCCACTTCCCAAGATCAGAGGAATAGAAATTCCAAGAGAGAAGGAGAGAATGCTATTTACCCTAGTGTTGTGTGTATGCTTTCTATATGTTGTATGTTGATATGTTGTTGTTATGTGATATTAAAGGAGAAATTACCCTTATAGATGGGTTTTTCCTTGTACAAATAAGACAAATAAAATTGTTATGGGTCACTATCAGGTTGTGAAGCTTTTTTGACATGTCAAGCTCCATCATAGGTAGTAGAGGTTGTGGTACAGAAATGGATGAGGTGTTATCAAAGGGCTCAGGCCATTTCTACCATTTCTTGCGCCTTCTGGGCTAACCTGGCATGCCACTTCCCCACGTCCTAATCCTTATCCCTTAATCTTCCAGAATACTCTTCTATTTTCAATGCAACTTTTATTATTATTTCCGCCTGTCACATGTGTCTTAACGATAGGTTGTTTAGGGAAGAAATTATTACTCCCTCACTATTTCTGTTTACCAAACCTCTTTTTTTTTTGCTTCTGCTTATAAAACAAAAGTAGAAGCAGGCTTGCAAAAATATTACCAAACTTGCCAAAAGGCTCAGAAACTAGAGAAAGTGTCATTTAAATGAACAATTCATTTCATTTATATGAGGAAGAAGCATGGCTTTATGGGATTCGAACATGTGTACTCGTATACGGTCGAGACTTTTCCACGTGTTTTAATCAATTATGTTATAAGGCTTCGAAGAAGGGGATTTTCATTTCTAACTTTTGATCATTTTATGAGGTGTGAGACTTCTATTCTGTAATGAGATTCTAGAGTGAGAAACTCTAGTTGTTGAGAGGGAAAGAATTCTATAATGAGATTCTAGAGTGAGAAAGAGAAAGGGTTAGACAGAATTGCATCTAAAACTCTAGGCAAATAGTGGTTCTCAAGTTGTATTTCTTCTTATTTTCATCCATTTTTCTTTTTAATCTCCATTGACAATAGTGCATAAGAGTTTAACCGAGCTCACGATGACGTAGGCCAAGTTTTTGGCCGCACCTTGATAATAATTCTTGGTGTTCTTTTTTATTTCTGCAATTGAGTTATTGTTTACATCCAAATCGGTTGGAAGATTTGAGTGTTGGGTGTTTTGTGCTGCAACCTAATAGTGGTATCAAAGCCCAAGTTAAAGAATTCAAAGAAAGGCACATGTCAATAGAGATGGGTCATCAAGATTTGAGATTGATAAGTTTGATGGTAAGGGGGACTTCTCACTATAGAATCAAAAGATGAAGGCTATATAGGTATAACTGAAGGTTTCTAACGTGTTAAGAAGAGCCTCCAATGACATATTGTCTACTTGAGTTTGATAGCACATTGTTGTTTGAGTCATCATCAACTAATCATTTGTCTCCTAATCCAATAATGATTCTATTCGTTTATTTTTTCTATATTACCCCAACGTGGCTTCCTTGTATTTGTTCATTCATTATGGTACCAAGCTGTCACTATATATATTGTAATTAATGCCCTTGTTGAGGTAGAGCTATTTATAAAAATAAAATAAAAAAGATGGAAATTTCTATAATTCTCTCTAATTGCACTTGGTATTAGAGCAGCAATGGCTCACACCGATGACCCATCTCAGATGGAGACCAAGGTACACCACCACACATAGCAAGCAAGATTAATGCTTCTTTTTTAGGCTCAAAGAAGACAACAACATAGTCATAGTTCATGCTTGTTCTAAAGGCTCAAATGGAGGAAAATCTCATACCAGCTCAGGTAATGCTCTTGGTTCTTAGTCTACCATCAAACTGAACCATGAGAATTATTCGCTATGAAAGAGTATGTTCCTACCAGTGATTCGTGGAAATAAACTCGAGGGGTTCATCAATGGAACCACATAATGTCCTCCTGAATTTCTATTCGTTGATGATGATGTTTAACAAAACCCATAGTATGGAACTTGGGTTTCACTAGATCAAAATCTGTTTGGCTGGTTATACAACTCTATAGATGTTGAAGTCACTTCAGAAGTTATGGGTAATAAAATCTCTAAGGATCTATGGAAGGCTTTGGAAATCTTGTTTGGTGTTCAAACCAAATCAAACATTGTGTTTTCCCAAAAAGAGTTAAGAAGAATACAAAATGGGGGGCATGAAAATGAGTGAGTACTTGAAGGCCATGAAGAAATTGGCTGATAATCTATCTTTGATAGGGTAACCAATAGGCATAAATGACATGGTTTTAGAACCTCTAGTTGGTCTTAATTCATTGAAATACAAATCCATTGTGTGCCAGATTAATGAGAAGGAGAATGTGAGCTAGATAAAGCTACAGTCTAAATTGCTCAGATATGACAAGTGTGTGGAACATATAAGTGGTAGTATTGCAATATTGAATGTTAGTTAGTCTAATGCTCGTATTATATATATAATAAATTAGTTAGTTGCCCACTCTACCAACAAAACCATTGAAGGCTTCAACATAAGAATCAAGCTTAACATTAGGGCCAGAACTACAACAAAAATAAGATTCGAGTCCACTATCATGAAAGCAAGAACTACATAGGAGGTGGTGGTAGATCTCAAGGAAAAATATTTGGAAGTGTCTCACAACCTATTGCCAAGTTTGTGGACAAATGGGACACATTGTTTGTCATTGCTACTTCATGTTTGACAATGCATACATGGGGACACCACCACACCAAAATAATAGCAATCCACAACAATCAGCACATGTAGCTTCTCTGGAGATCCTCAATGACCTTGCTTGGTATATTGACAGTAGAGCTAGTAGTCACATCATAGGGGACTCTAGCAACCTCACTCAGAACACTGAATACCATGGTAAAATACTCTTATGGTTGGTAATTGTGAGAATTTGACAATTAAAAACACTGGTAACTTGAACTTGGTAACAAAAACAAAT
This sequence comes from Ulmus americana, assembly GCA_010015005.3. Lineage (NCBI taxonomy): Eukaryota > Viridiplantae > Streptophyta > Magnoliopsida > Rosales > Ulmaceae > Ulmus > Ulmus americana. Next base: position 13,658 of record WUAT03460380.1, read on the forward strand.
AGAAATCTAATGCCGAATAATATTTTACTTGTGCATGACATTGCAAAAAACTTGATCAACATTTCTCAGTTAACTCACAACAATAATGTTTTTTTGTTGAATTTAACTCTTATAGTTGTTTTGTTAAGGATAAGGTTACATGGGAGATGTTGAGGGAGACTTAAAGATGGACTTCATCAACTTGATTTGCTTGTTCCTACCACTTAGTGTTAGCCTAAAGTTCAAGTTCTAGTGTTTATAGCTTCTCAAGCACTTACCTACAATGTTGAGTCTTTCAATTCCCAATCAAATGAGTCTTTGAACTCTACTAGTTTCAATTTAGTTTCCTCCAAAGAGACATGGCATAGAAGATTAGGACACGCTTCTAGTAAGATTTTGGCACAAGTTCTGTAATGCCATAGTAAATGAAAACTATGATCTTATGTTATGTGATGCTTGTTAATTTGGAAAATCACATTTACTTCCCTTTTAAACTTCAAACTCTTGTGCTCCTCATGTTCTTGATTTAATAAATACTGATGTGTTGGGTACTTCACCAACTCAATCCATCTTAGGTTTTAAATACTACACGCATTTCCTTGATGATCATAGCAGGTACACCTAGATTTTCCCTTTGAAATTTAAATATGAAGCCTTGGGCATCTACAAACAATTTAGAACACTTGTTGAGAACCAATATGAAGAAAACTTTAATGCATACAATCAAACATGGGGCTGGGGGGTAATATAGGCTCTTTAGTGAATTTTTTAAACAACATTGGGTAGAATTCAAAATCCTTGGCCCTCATACCTTAGCTCAAAACGGAAGAGAAGAAAGAAAACATTGCCATATCATTGAAACTAGCTTAATCCTACTAGCTCAATCTAACATGCATACTAAATTCTGGTGGGAAGCTTTCCAAACAACCACTTAGCTTATCAACAACTACCCACACCTATTCTAAAAGGTTTTATACCCTTAGCGAAACTCACTTGTAGGCAACCTAAAAATCTTTTAAATCTTTTGAGTGTACTTTTTTTTTCCTTCTTGTAGACCATACCAAACACATTCCAATTCCACTCAACCAAATGTGTATTTTTGGGGTACAATGATTCTCATAAACTATTCAACTGACTTTCACTAGAAGATTTACATATCAAGACATGTAGTATTTAATAAACTATTATGGTTTCCTCAATACAAGATAGCCTCGAACTGAGACCATCATCTCTATTGCCAATTGGCTTAACTTTCCTGCTTTGGTGTCTAACCCTTCTATTTGAGATTCTATTAATTATGACAAGCAAACAAGAGACAAGAACATTGACGAGTCAACTTTGGAGCTTCACCTTCCCTGGCCAAATCTACAACTTTGCAATCAGAAGAGACAAAATCAATGACTGGATCACCTATGAAAAGCCTATAATTTAGCACACCTAACTTTGAAAACATATCTCCAGCAATACAGCAGCAATTGGTACAACAATTAATTCACCTCAGAGTCATCAAGAGATTGAAATAGAAGAAACTATTGAATCTACTAAGTCAATGGGTTGCCATATGGTAACTAGAGCTAAAACTGGCATTCACAAACCAATAAAATTTCCTACATAATATCATCCAACCTAGCACACTTTCCATGTGAACCTGTTTCAACCCAAGAAGCTCTGGAATTTGATCAAGAGAACAACCATGTTAGAGGAGTATAAAGTACTAGAAAGAAACAAAACTTGGACTTTGGTTACCTATTATCCAAATTATCATATAGTTGAAAATAAATGGGTTTACAAAGTCAAGCAGAATGTTGATGGAAGCTTCAAAAGATGCAAGGCTAGAATTTTTGTCAAGGGATTTCACCAAATCAATCCCTAGCATAGACTACATTGAAACCTTTAGCCCAGTGGTTAAAGCTTCAACTCTTTGAGTTTTTCTTTCAATAGTAGTGTTCATAAACTAGTTTGTGAGACAACTTGATCTCAACAATGCGTTTCTCAATGGAGATCTACAAGAAGTAGTGTTTATGGAGAAACCAAAGGGATTTGTTGACTCAAGTAGAGCTAGGCATGTATGTAGGCTTCCCAAATCTTCACGAGCCTAGTATGAAAAAACTGAGAATGATTCTAGTTGATTGGTGTTTCAAGAACTCAAAATGTGATACATCACTCTTCTTCTACAAAGACAACAAACAGGTGATAATAGTGATGATTTATGTGGATGATTTGATAGTGACATGGAGCTACTAACCTTCCTTACAAAAGTTGATTGACAGATTGAATAAATTATTTTCCATGAAAAACATGGGTGCTTTACTTCACTTTTTGGGAATAGAAGTACATATTGATGAGTTAGGAATGTACCTAACTCAAACTAGGTAGATTGATGACCTTCTAAAAAATAATAACAAAGAGAAAATGAAACCTTGTCCAACACTTGCATTAGTTGGGAAACACTACAGGTTGGATGAAGTAGAATCATTGGTAAATCCTACATCCTATTGAAGTGCTCTGGTGGGAGCTCTACAATACCTAACCAAAATGAGGCCTGATATATCCTACATTGTCAATAAATTGATTCCATTTCTACAACGACCGACCAATGATCACTAGCAAGGGGTGAAAAGAGTAGTTAGGTATATGAAAGGCACTTGAGAATTGGGTATGCACATAAAGAATAGCATAGAACTGGAGCTTACTGGTTTTTCTTATGCTGATTGGGGTTTTAATCACTGTAGGGTATTGAGTGTTCCTGGGAGAAACAATAGCTTCATAGTCATCTAAGAAATAAAGTTTGGTATCACCTTCAAATGCAAAATCTAAATAAAAAGCCTTGGAATATGTATCTTGTGAGATTGCCTGTTATAATCATTGTTTTAAGAATGTCATTTCCCCTTCATACAACTCATGTAACATGGTGTGACAATCTAGGAGCAAGAGCTCTATAAGCCAATTCAGTTTATCTTGCTTGAACAAAGCATATTGAAATAGATATTTATTTATTAAAGATAAAGTCCTTTCCAAAGCCCTGCATGTTCGATTTGTTCCATCACATGATAAAATTGCTAATTTTCTTACCAATCTTCTCTCTCATACACACTTTCAATTCCTTCGAGACAAATTTGTTGTTTCTGCTCAACCTCACCACACTCAAGTTTAGGGGGATGTTAGGAAAAGCCTCCAAGGCATGTTGTCTACCTGAGTTGACAGGACATTGTTGTTTGAGTCATCATCATCCAATCATTTGTCTCCTAATCCAATATTGATTTTATTCATCTATTCTTTCCATATTACCCCGACATGGCTTCCTTGTATTTGTTCATTCATTAGGGCACCAAGCTTCCACTTTATATATTGTAATTAATACCCTTTTTGAGGTAGAGAGCTGTTTATAAGAAAAGATAGAAATTCCCAAAATTTTCTCTAATTTCACTCTAGGCACTTGAACCATCAGAATTGTCAATGACTATGGCAGATTTAGAGAAGAAAGAAATGAATGAAACTATTAAAATGTCCCACATTGGCTAAGCGTGGGGACAATCTATGATTATAATTATGGGACACACCTCCATTGGTATAAGGCTTTTTAGGTAGAGTCCAAAAGCAAAACCATGAGGGTTAGGCCCAATGAGTGCACAATATCATCCCAATGTAGAGTGGAGTGGTCCACACTTTGTAATATGGTATCAGAGCATGGACCCAAAAACTTAGTCGTGGGCATTTGAATCCCCTTGAGTTGTCAACTTGGCTTCCATCAACTTGAGGGGGAGTATTAAATGTCCCTCATTGTCACGTTAGATTGCATTAACTTGAGGGGAAGTGTTAAAATGTCCCGCATTGGCTAAGCTTGGGGAAGATCCACGATTTATAAGTATGAGACATATCTCTATTGGTATAAAACCTTTTGGGTAGAGTCCAACAATATGGGTCTAGGCCGAATGAGTGGATATATCATACAAATGTGGAGTGGGGTGGTCCATACTTTGTAATAAACGGCCTATAGTACAATCATACTTGACCACTCAGATAATATTTTGAGGCAAGTGAATAATGCTAAAACAACTGCGGGTGTTTGGAAGAGACTTGATCAGCTCTATTTGGTACAATCTATCCCTAATAAGATTTATCTTTTAGAGAGGTTCTTTGGTTACAAGATTGATTCGAATAAAGATCTTGAAAAGAATCTTGATGATTTCAACAAGTTGGCTTTGGATCTTGCTAATTGCAGTGAGAAATTCACGGATGAACATCATGCTGTGATTTTATTGAACTCTTTGCCTTATTCTTATAAGGAAGTGAAGAATGCAATTAAGTATGGAAGAGAGGAGCTTACCATTGATATAGTTCTCAAATCTTTAAGATCTAAATAGTTTGAAATTAGAACTGATAAAAAGTCCAACTCTGGAAACTCAGGTGATAATTGCTTCACAAGAGGAAGGAATCAAAACAAGAAAGGGAATTATAGGGGGAGGAGCCAAAGCCGTGGACGATCTCAGTCAAAGAGGAAGTATGGAACCAAAACATATTACTATTGTGGAAAGAAAGGCCATTTTACGAGGAATTTACAACCAAAAAAAAAAAATGATTTGAGATGACAAAGGAAAATCTCACGATGAAGTAGATGTTGTAGTTGTATGTAGTGAAGATGATACGAGTGACGTTCTTGTTATGCCCACATATCAAGATAACAGTATATGGATCTTAGACACAGGATGCACATTTCATATGTGTCCTAGAAGAGAGAGAGTGGTTTCAATCTTTTAAAACTGTTAATAGAGAAAAAGTATTAATGAGAAATGAGCATTCTTGCCAAGTATATGGTATAGGTGTTATTCCAATCAAGATGTTTGATGGAATGACAAGGGTTCTAAAGAATGTGAGATATACCAGAATTGAAATGAAACTTAATTTCTCTGGGGGAGTTGGAGACTCATCTAGTTACTCATACAAAGCAGAAAATGGAACTCTCAAAATTACAGAAGTATCACTAGTGGCACTATGAAGAATGGCTTATATGAGCTAGTGGGAGAGACAACAAAACAAGCAGTTGGTTTAGTTGCAGAAGATGATAAAACAGTTCTATGGCACAGCAGGTTGGGTGAGTGAGAAAAGTCTTCAAATCTTGAGTCAACAAGGTTTGCTAATTGAGATCAAATTTGAAGCATTAAGTTCTGTGAAAGCTTTGCTATGGGAAAGTAACACAGGTTAACTGTTGAGCTTTAAACTGTGCATTCACAAGTAAAAAGGGGTATTAGATTACATAATGCATATATATATTTCTTTGGGGTCCTGAGAACTGTGAAGGTAGTAACTCATGGAGGTAATTCTTACTTCTTATCGATTGTGCAAAATGAGATATTCTTATTTTTTAGGTAATTCTTCAATATAGATGATTGTGCGACTTGGGATTTGATCAAAATTCGCATATCGCTCTTAGATTCTACGATGATGAACTGGTGGGTTAGCTTTTATTATTAAATTTCACAGGCACCTTCTTCTCTTTTGTGTTTCTTTTGTTTGACGTTGTTGGGTGTGAGACCTTATATCTACCGCCTATAGCAGATCTAATGGTAGAATGTAGCAGCCTCTGCGAACTTCATGCCTTACAATACGGCCCATGGGGGTTCAAATGGAGAGTTCCCTGAAGAAACTGCAGCTGCAAACTTATTGTGTTCATGTTGTTTCTTAAAAAATAAAATAAAAAACATTTGTGGAGAAACCCTTCCAATGCCCCTTTTACATTTTTTTTTTAAAAATCTTTATCCTTATTAAAAGAATCACGTGTTAGTCACATCTCTAAAATAGACAGAAATGTTGTAGTTCCATTACCTATTTCGTTTCTATTGTAAATCCACAATAACTTTAGTGGCCAATTTATTTATTTTTCATTAGGCCGGGGGAATGTGCAAATTCGTGCATTCATCATTTTAATTGATAAATATCAATATAATAATTTTCTTTACATAAATAGTTGGCTTTTTGGCACAATTGGTCCTTGACTATACAAAAAATAAGAATTTGGTCCCTAAACTAAATTTAGGGCGCAAATAGTGCTAGACATATATTATTTGCAACATTTTGTCTCTAAACTAATTTTTTTTTTGGCTCAAATCGTAGTCCCTTGATTCCATATTTTTGCTGATTTTGTGCCTTAATTACTTTGTGTGATTTTAAGTCTTTTACTAAATCGATCTTTGAAAATTTAAAAACCCACAAAGTAACTTGTCATGTAATGAAATATATACCGATGTTAACGTAAAGGACTATTTATGCTATAAAGTTATGAACTTCAAGGAATATTAGTGGTACAATAATATGAACTTTATGGATTGTTGGAGTGAAAAAATTAGTTCAAGAACTAAAATGTTACAAAATCAAATTCTTCAGGGATTATTTGCGTCAACCAATTAGTTCATGGACCGAATTTCCATTTTTCATATATTTTAGGGACAATTGTTCCAAAAAGACAAGATTACTTATTGGTTTTACTAATTGTCATCATTCTATTTGAAGACTCAATTTTATAACCAACAGTAACTATCGACTGATTATGTTTTATAACTAAAATATGGCTCTGTTTGAGACGTGATTTAAACAAGATTTTGGTGATTATGAATAGGATAATTTTTTAAACAAGATTCTAATTTTTTTTGTAAAAACAAGTGAGGTCCACATGTAATATTAAATATTTTACGTAAAATATAGTGGGGTCTACGAGGTTTAATAATAAAATAACATAAAACAATAATATTGTATGTAAGAGGTGGTGGGATCCTCATGGTAATATTAATAATAAAATGTAAAAAGTCGTGGGGTTCACGGATGTAATAGGATAGAATATAATAGGATGATGTAAAAAATAGTGAGGTCCACATGATATAATATGATATACTGATGTAAAAGATAGTGAAGTGCACATGATAAAATAAGATATGATAGTGATTAGAATATGCCAAATATTTTTTTTTTTTTACAAAGATGATAGGATACCAAAAATTGTGAATTGGCTCTCAAACAAAGCCAATAACTACAAAGTGACATAGTTTTATAACTAAGAATATAGAAAATAATTTCATACAATCATCTTTTGGCCCTTACTACACTAGTTAATTTTTTTTTTTTAATTCAAAAAAGAATACACTATTTATTATTATTATTTATCCTAACTTACAATCAGGGACGGAGCTAGGAGCTATGTTATGTAGGGGCTTTTTAGTTTTTTGAAAAATATTTGCGGGCTTTCTTGTTATTTACTACCTAATTATAGAATAAAATATCAAATTATGTCTATCTTTTCATAGAACAAAATCAGCTAAGTGGGGGCTCATTGGCCTATGCCTCCCTCTGTCTCTGCTTACAAACATAAATTTGTAAACAATTATATTTTAGTTCTACAAAAAAGGGTTTTAGCATGGGTTTAAAACCCTTGCTAAATTTTTTTGCTAGGATTTAAAAATGATGATATTCTAACGATGGGGAAAGTTTCGGGGTCGGTTTAAAACCCTTGGTAAAAGCCTCAAAAACTATTTTTGTTGAGGGATTCGGCAACGGTTTTCCAAAAAATCATTTCCGTTTCCTATATTTTGGCATCAACTTTGCGTTAAACTAACACCCATTCTAAGGTTTTTTTTTATAAAAAAATTTTGATTTTTGTTCAATTTTCCAACAGGTTGCCAAATCCTGTGATTTCATTTATGGTGCCCTTGTTATAGATTTCCCATAATTCCAATAATAAACCAACACCAAATTCTTTCATAACCTACAATCAAACATTTATAAAACATACAATATTACTAAATTAAACTACATAATAAAAAATTAAATAAAATTAAACTTAGATATATTGTGCTTCAATCCTCATCGATGGAATTATCTTCAACGTATTCTACCTATTTTTTGTGGACGTCATTTAGCTCATCCATTGAGTAGACTTTGTTGTCATTGATGAAAAGCAACATAACAATTTAATTTTCTTAATTTGTTTGAACTGAAATAAACTATACAAACTTGACGTTTCTACACACACACACACAAAAAAAATAAATAAATAAATAAAATTCTAATCCCTTGCACAAAATTCATGATGTTGGATGGATTGGAGAAGATGGTGCCCATAAACTTCAAGACGTTATATCCACATTTTATGCTATCATCTTGATTTGGACACTAAAAAGCCAAATTTCTAAACTTAAATTAGTTAGTCAACATTATATAAACTTAATTGACATTGCAAACTGAATTTAGTTACTTACCATTTGTTGATGGTCTCCAAGTGATGAATGTTTGGCAGCTCTAACTTTTCCTTTTTGAGAAGAAGAAAAAGCTTGGCCAGGATACTTCCATTGAGTCCAAACCCTAAAAACAAAAAATATAAGTTAATAAGTGAATTCATTAGTTTCTTAAAACAAACAAATAATGTTTTTTATAATCTCACATGAAGTACTTACGTTTTGAATAAGATTTTCTCATCTTGATGTTGTCTATTCTTCATTGGGTCCATATAATACATTTGGTCTTGTTGAGGGAAAATATTAAGACCCAATGGTTCCTACAAAGAGTATAAAATAAAAAGTTAGAGATTATTCAACTTATAACAAATATTAAAATAATTAATTTTAAAACTATACTTGATATTCATTGGTGCCAAAAGTTGTTGCTAGCTTGGGAGATAATCTCTCAAAACTTTGCAACACAATAGATGATATTTTCCTCCATACCTACCCTGTATGCAGTATGGTTCGGGCAAAGGAACTGGAGCCTGTTATTGGGATATTGCTTAGATAGATACCTACATGGAAATATAAAAATTTAGTGTTCAACAATTTATATAAAAAACAAATTGTGAATGTTTAAAGTTCCAGAATGCTTACTTCATGTAAACTATAATGCAATTTACACTAATCTCTTGCATAGTGGTAAATTGCAATACGTCATCGAAGTCAATGATACACTCCATCTCTTGCCCCCAACAACTCACTAGACAAATAAAATCTAAGAAGTCAAGTGGTAACACTAACTTTCTTCGCTGATCTGTACAATGCCTTGGGCATTTGAGTGATCGACATTTGACGTCCAAAAGTACCAGATTGAGCGGATGTCTTATTGTTGTGCAATGGACTTTTTATTGGCCTAACCTGCTACAACATACATGTAAATGTGTTAGACATACAAACATATACATAAATATAAAGAAGTCATCAAATAAAAGATAAACAATTAATTATACTGGGGCAGTAATAAGGATGAGTAGATACTCCAACCAAATGACATATGTCCCGATGACATCTTAAGTTGTAACTATTTCTTCCTCTATCGGGAATATCAATGGAGTCACCACTAAGCAAGTCTGCACGAGGACTTGTGCATTACCAACCCCAATTGTTATGTTATGAACAAAATAATTATAACCACCCAACTGGGGATGTGTCATTCCAATGGTCTCTTTGGTCGCTATGTTCCCAATACACAAAAAGACCTCTTCCTACAAAACAAAACTCACATTAAATTTATAAAAAAGAGAATATGTACATTATATAAATTTAGTTAGACGATTACTTGTCTACCCATCGTTGGGGTCATGATCGACTCCACATGCTCCTTCTCAACAAATTGAGCCGAGGGATATCCCTCATAACTCCCCCTCCCACTAGTCCTCATCTCTCTTCGATGCATTTGCTCTTGAAGAAGATCATACTTCTCCTATAACTGCACCAATTTTGTTTTGACTCGATTCAAATGTTTCTTGTATTGTTGGGAAAGCCTTTATCCTGTGGAGTATTCCATGTGTTACTCCAATTGCGATGCTTTCTCAAAGCCCACACTCAACCGGGGTACTCCTTATTAGGCAAGGCCATCCCAAGGATGTCTTGCATCCCTATGGGAGTAAACTCATATGCGGTGGCTCATTGAGTTAGCGAAAC
>WUAT03460381.1:0-16408 GCA_010015005.3 Ulmus americana
AGCAGAGTGGTTGTTCGCACAATTAGACCACTCATTTTGTATTTTAAACCACCGTGTAAAATAGTCATCTTCAAGCCCGAGAAAAGACTATCACTGGATAGACCACCGAAGAAAAATAATGGTCTTTTACAATTGACCACCGTCTTCGACTGTGTTTAATTTGCGAATTTGTTGTAGTGAAAAGAGATACGTAGAGAAAATTTAGCAATACAATGGGCTACCGAATTACATTTAAGAATACAACGACACAAAGTGAATCGACTAAAACCACCCATTAGAGCCTTATTAACATCTTCCATTAGCAAACAAATTTCATCTACAATAACAATTCCATCATTCATCAACTTAACCCCACTTAAGCAATTGGAGTAAGCTTGAACATAGGGGATATTAAGTTAAGTGAAGAAGCTACAATCAAACCTTCTCTTAGTGATTCCATTTATGTCATCTCCATCAAAGAAACCAATCACAATGCCACTGCCCATGCTTGTACCAGTCGTCCTTTATCATCTCTCAAATATATACCAGCCCTCAGCAGCCCAATTCCAACAAAAAAGCAGCATTCACGTCGACCTGAATCCAACCGAACATAGGAGGGTTTCCACGAAGCATCGGCTGGTTTTGTCACTAAAGAATATCTAGCAACCTCTCTTGCTCATTGAAAATCCACTAAAAATTTATCATCCCAAAGAGTAGTATCATCACTGTTCACCTCCAAACTACCATGCACACAGTTATTATGCACATACAACATAGAAACCAGTAAGAAACTCCTCAAAATCATTTCTTGTGAGTTTAGTACATAACATACAACAACAATCTAAAAATTATAGCATATGAGCCCCTCTAATGTATCTCTACAATCAACTTATCAACCAAATAACTTTGGCAAATGGACACAAAATCAATGCATGCATAAGAGATTCAGAGCAATACCCACAAAAAGGACAATTATTATCTACTGGGACATGATGATTATAGAGGATAAGCATCGAATGAATAACATCATTATAAGCTCTCCAACAAAAAATCTGAATTTTAGGAGCGATGTTCAAGCTACAAACAAAGTCTCACCAATTCGCGATAGCACTTGTTTGATTATAATTAATATTCACATATTATTGTTCGGAATTTACAATTATTTTGATTGAATAAAAAATGAACCAAGAGTTCAATTAAGTCAATTAGAACTTTAAAGGTCTGAGTTTGAGGAGGAGAAACTACCAAACCAGAAAGAAAACTTCAAAGTAAAAAGGGCTAAGTTAGAAAACTTGTTCGGAAAATTAGGTGCTTTTATAAGTCTTGACTTTTTCAAAACCTATTTATTATTTCTAAGGAATAATATTTAAAGTTGTAGCAAGTAAATAACAAAGACAGAGCACAAAAAGGGAATCCAAAAGGAATTACCCGAACAAGAAAATAAGGAGAAAAATTCCGAACAGGAAAAGTACTTCATTAATAATAACTCAAAAAAACTGAGTATTTAAGTTTTTACAAAAAAATAATAATATATAAATACATAAAATAAAATATTTACAGGAAAATAAAAGACAAGAAAGTTATGCTTGATCAGGCTTCCTCTTTTTTCCTCCAGCCCCTCTATTTCGGACGATGTCTTTGATGCGCCCAGGTTGAAGAAAGAAATCGGGAACAAGAGTCTTAACATGGTCAAGAGCTTGAAACTTGGTCTAATCAATGTTCTCCCATCTGGCAAAGTTGTCTGTATGCCATTGGGGCAAGAACCAATCTGGACTCAAAAGTCACAATCTTATCCGATTCAATATTCCGGATGACTTGGGATAGTTGAGAGACTTCATTATTTCTCTCCTTAAGTGACTTTTGAGTTAGGGAAAGTTCTTGCCCAATTTTCATGTTTGTCTCCTCAAGATTGGCACAGGACTTCTCCAAATTCTCCTTTTCCAGGACCAAATTTTCATTCTTCCTAGTCAAAGAGACAATCTGTTCGATTGACTAGGAAAGGTTGTTTCAGGTACTTTCAACTACTCGAATGGCTTCTGCCTTGTCCGATTTAGCCTTGGCCAGTTTGGATTCCAAGTTAGCCTTATCTTCAAAATGAAAGTTTTGAGCCTGATCAAGCTTCTCTTCTAACTCCCAAATGTAAGAATTTATTTGGTCAAAAGAAGTACGCTGATGGATGAATCCACTCCCGAATTCCTCGAAGTGGATTCACATATCCTTATTGATCGCGTAGAAAGCGTGCAAAAGGAAGCAAAAGGTTAGAATTTCAAATGGGCTAAATAACGAATAAAAACCAAGGGTTTGGAATTACCTTAAACATCTTTATGAATACAAGAATTGGTAGTTTGTTTGGATCGAACTCATCAATCCTTCTCACACATTCGTGGTTTATGCCAACGCTTAACATTGATGGGAATGCATGTTTGGCCCATCTATGTCCTTCCGAGAAAAAGTAATATGAAGGTAGGGCCGACTAGAGGGGTCTCGGACCAGGAAGTGTCCGGGATAATATGGGTTGGCTAGACCCACAACTTTTTCCGGCCACAAAAATTCTTTGTGATTGGATTGGCCAGCTTGAGGTGTTCCCGAATGTCACAGAGGGCTTGATCAGGGTTGTTTGTTCATTTTTCTTGGACGAGGGACGTTTAACCTCAATCTCTTTTTTCTCATCTTCAGAAAAAAGGACCAATGTTCGAACAGGCTTTATAATCTTGATCCCTTTTTGGGAAAGGAGCTATTGGAGTTCATTGATAGAAGGATAGGCCGGCCCCTTCCTTGTGTCCAGGAAAGATGGTGCCGAATCCAAATCTATGACCTGGTTGGTTAAAGCATTAGGTTTGGACACAAATCCGGGAATGGGAGCTGAAACCTGATCGGTTGTTGTTTGCTCGACTCCTTGGGCAGAAGGATTCGGTTAAGGGGCAACCTCAGTTTGGGATGGAACAATTGTAATAGGGTTCGGATTAATGGGATTGCCTGAATGGGAGGGTTGATGGGTAGAATGTTTCCCAGCACCCCTCTTTGTTGCAGTTCTTTTCACTCCCATATCTTTGTCTTGGACCATCGAAGTTTTTTGTGAAAAGAGAAAAATATGTAAGTTAAAATTAAGAGAGAATAAAAACTCTATTCAAGAGATATGAGATTTATACTACCTTCGGCCTTTGATTTCCTTGTCAAAATCTCCAGCCCCTTTAAGTTATCTGGAGTAGGCATGGAAGCAGCCACTGCGTCTTCGGGAATAATGTCACTGACAGGGTAAAGGGTTTTATAAAACCATTCCCAGATGGCTTTATTTCTCTTGTTAACCAGAGCCAAGTCTTTGAGGGCTTCTTCCCAATTATGATTGTACTTGGTTGTTTCCAACTGCTTGAAGTCTTCAATTTTCAAAAACCCGCACTAGGCTAATGAGTCTAGAGACATAAGGACTCTGCAATGTCTACAAATAGCTGAAATGGTAGCAATATGCTCTAATTCCCGGATAAGAATAGGGTCGAAGGAGTCCAAAGTTGGTGTGCTCCAGGCCGGGATCGTGGAAAATCTGATATGGGGCAATTCGGATTCAGGGACACCCTGCTAAGCCCATTCGCCTTCAAGGAAGACTAGCTCTTCCTTCTACTCTTTACTAGACTCTGGACAGCCTATGATTACATTTGTTGGAGCCCAGGTGGCAAAGGAATAAACTCCGGTGGAACTATGACAATTTAACTGGAAAAGCATCATGAACCTCTCACGGTTGATAACCTAGAGGCCTTCAAGTTTGAATAATGCCATGGTACTTACCAAAATACAAAAGGCATTGGGATGGAGTTGTCTGGGAAATATGCTTAAATCGTGAAAGAGTTTACACAATTCCCTCAGAAAGGGAACAAGAACTCTAGCTTGGAGTGCAGATGCTGAAATGACCATGCACTGTTCAAGGGGTTGGAAGGAAAGGTGTAACCTAGTTCCCAGAAAAGCTGAGGAGAGAAGAAAGAGTTTTTACTTTCTTGGCAATAAGGTTGAGAGTTTTGACCCAGTCTAAAGACCCATCAAGTTACTCTTCCTCTATATGCTCCTCTTTAAGAACAAGATCTAGTGGATTGGGTTCGGCCATTCAGCTCTACTCATCCATTTGGCTCTGTCCAAAAATTTCTATCCAGTCCTCTTCACGCATGATCCTCTCAAACTAGATTGGATATGTGACACGAGAACTAGTCAGTTTGTTTTGCAAAGACATAGTTATTTGAAGGATTTCAAAAAAAAGGGTAATCTTGATGGAAGAGGTCTGGAAACATTTATCTCTCTCTTAAATAAATATGTTAGGGGATTAGTGTTTGGATAATCCCTCCTAAGGTTATACCTTGAGCTATTCTGGTATTTCCTAACATTCTTTGATCTTGTCCAGGTGGCTGAGTTTCACTCGTGCTTGGATTAGGAATTTCCATTTCCTGACCGAGCCAAGTTTCTGTGAGAATACGAAGGTACCCAGTTAGACGGAGGAAAAGGGCCAGAGTTTTTATTAAAATAAAGAAAAATAGAATTTTATGTTCGGGAAATACTTGTTTGGCATGATTTGAAGGAAAAAGATCAAATAACTTTTTCTCTTTCAAAGTATGCCTATATACCGAACAAACACTACCTGTACTTTTAAGAATTTTCATAAGTACGAACTACTTATCTCAGGATAGTGATGATTACAAAATTATCTAAAATAAACATAGTAACAGTATAGCCTATCCTGGCTTAAACTAGCTCTAATTCATATATATATAAGTCTAATTCATTTCTAACAAACATGCTTGCTTAAACAAACTCAATTTAGGTATAAATACAAGAGCCCTAATCTATTTTGATAAGTTCACGCTTGATCAAAAACGCTATATGAGAAATGAGTAGGAAAAGCTAAAAGCATGTTCAGAAAGCAGAAAGAGTAAAAAAAGAAGGATCATGGTATTTATCGTTCAGAGCAGGAGTATGGACTTGACGTTCAGTTTGCTTCATACGAGTCGTTGCAACTAGAAGTCAAGTGAGCTATTCGGGGCTCACTACTTGGGCAAGAAGTTTCCGAATCACTCGGAGACAGCTAGTGGAAAGCACTCACTAAGAAACAAGAACTAGAGAGAGAAAGAGAAATGTTTTAGAAAGAGAAGTTTTGCAAGATTATAAAGTGGGAAATGAAGAAATGAGAAGAAAGAGGTCTATTTATAGGCATGGAGTTAACTAGGGTTACTGTGGTTCTACCTTGTTCAGGTCCACGCATCTCACATGGGAGGCGCCTCGGAAGCTGTTGCCTTACAACACATGGATGGCTAACATTCAACCAGCGGCGCGTTTAGGTTCGGGAAGTTCAATCGTCTCAAACAATAGTTTCCGAGACGAGGAGATTTTGTGGGTTCCCGAGGATGTTTAAATTCAAAATAATTCGAATTATGCCCCGCCGAATTGGTGGCTCATAAAAAATTAAAATTTGAAATTTTAGAGTTTATCTTTGGTGCTCAAAAAAACATCTGGATAGCAAGAAAAATCCCGAGAATTGAAAAATGAGCCGAATGGGGCTAAATTCTTTTGAAAATAAGGCAAGCCCATTTCCTTCACAAAGCAACTAGATTTGGGGAGCAGTTATAATACTCGAATTTACCCCTGGGGTTACTTAGTAAGAATATGGAATTACAGAGTTGACACAGAGATTATGAGTGGAAAGAGGATGTCTAGTTCGGTATTCGTGAAGATTATCCGAATAGGATCATCTAAGATTTTTGGTAGTTTGATCAAACAGGGTTATTCGGGGTATGTATCCCAAATAGCACCCATCCTGTGTCAGGAAGCATTAAATGGAAGCCAAACAACATTAAATGAAGACCAACCACCCCTCTGCAAGCCGTAAATCCATACTGACAAGAGCAGTTTAGACCCTAAATAAAGGAGAATGTCCATGATTATCCTTACCATCAGTCCTATCTAGTCCATGCTTAGTACAATCAGTCTCATCTAAACATTATACTTTAATTGTATTATAATGCCTCAACTTTTGCTTATAAATAGTGGATGTCATTAATTGTGTGTTTATGATATATTTACTCTCCTCAGTTACCAGTTCTCTCTCTAAAAGCTCTCACTTCTCTAAAAAATACATTGTATGTTTTTGCTTGTTCATCAATATTATTCAACCTATACATTCTCAATCTTGCTTAGTTCTTGTTCAATAAATTACAAGTTTTTTAATGCTTAAATTTGAGATTTTGTATTGTTATCCAGATTTAGCAAATTTTGTCATAACAAGGTACTACACAAAATTTTCAAAATAAATAAAACAAATAGAAAGAATATAACAAGAAGAAAAGAACAGCGTAATGAGTTGCAAGGAACTTTTGTGGGTATAGTTTTTTTATTTTTTATTTTTAATAGATTTTGTGGGTATATAGCTCATGGCGTGTGTTTTCCCAAATAAACAATAAACAAATGTCATAAAAAGGGAGACCAAGTGTTTTGGAAAGATAGAGAAAGAGCATTAGGTTCTGTATGCGATTCCCTACTCGCACTAACGAACACAAAGGCGAAATGGACGATATTGGATTATCTAGTAGGACATCCTCTTACCCGGATTTTAATTAATTAACATCATTTTTTAAATTACCATTGTAAAATTGTTTTCACGCTATTTTACCGTATCCAGTTCGGTCATTTGGATTACATGTCATTTTTTTAGTTTTTCTTTTTTTTTTTATATTTTTCAATTTAAATTATAAAATATATTATAAAAAAAATATCAATTTAAATTCATAATTCAAATCACAAAAAGAATACTATCTTAACTTATTTTTTATTTTTTTATTATTTAAATTATGATACAAATCACGAAAAAAAAAAATTATTTCAAAAAATTATTTAAATATCTTATTTGAATTATTAAAATAACATTCTTGTTCAAATCCTGAAAAAAATAGGCCCATTATAGATCTTTACTTACAAAATCGTAGTAGGCGTAATATTGAATTTAATAAATTACCTATTAAGTATAATAGTTTTACAAATCTAGAGCAACAAAATTCTATCTAGCACATCAAAATCTGAAAATTTTCATCCAAAATAGGCCCAATTTATTAACAATACTAGACTTTTTTGGCTATGCTGAACAAACTGGAGTCTGATTCAATAATCAAGGGGAAAAGTCCATGCTCAACAACCTGCTTTAAACCCTTGAGCAAAGCCACAGTCTCCCCTAATATGGTCGCGGTGCCTAAACGATCTTGGTGAGTAAAATAAGCAATTACCTCACCAGCTTTGCCGTGAAACATCCCACCTACCCAGTTCGGCTGGCATGTTCCCGAATTGCAACGCTGACGTGTTAACATTAGTCGGTGGTGGTTGCCAATGGATAAGTTCTCTATAAGGGGTAGTAGTTTTCACATTACCCTATTTATATTATTCAAGGATTGAAAGATACTGTTATAACTGGATTTGATAAATCCGGAAAACAATATGAAATCTTAAATTTAAGCACTAAAACACTTGCAATTTACATAATAGAAAGTATATCTGATCAGAGAAAGAAAAGTTACATTTTATTGATGAACATGCATGAACATTACAAGAGGTCTCTCGAGAAAAGCAAAAGCTATTTAGAGAGAGAAACAGGGGTTGAGAATAGTGAAAAAAAAATGTGTGAGTGCAACATCAATGACTTCCACTATTTATAGGCAAAAGTGGAGGCATTTTAATACAATTAATTACACTTTTCCGATGGGACTGGTCACATAAAGTATGGGCTGGATGAGACTAATGGCAGAGATAATAATGAGCTTTTCCCCTTGATTTAGGGGCTAAAATATGTTGTCAGTTTGAACTTACGACTTGATGAAGGCTGGTTGGTCTTCATTTAATATGGTCTAAGTTGTATTTAGTGTTCTCTGACATGGGATGGGGCCTATTTGGGATACACACCCCGAATAGCCTTGTTCGGCAAGATTACCAAAAATCCTGAATAAGCCTATCTGGGTAATCCTTCTGAATGCCGAATTGGACAGCCTCTTACCGCTCAAAACCTCTGTGTCAACCCTATAATCGCATGTTATTACTAATTAATCCCAAGAGTAAATTCGGATATTACAACTCCTCCTCAAGTCCAGTTGCTTTGTGAAAGAAATGGGCTTGCCTTATTTTCAAAGGAATCTACCTCTATTCAGTCGTTTCTCCATTCACGAGACTTTTCTTGCTATTCGGATATTTTTCTAAGCACCCAAGATAAACTCCAAAATTCTGAATTTTGATTTTTTAAGGGCCAAACTTGGCGAGGAATTATTTGAATTATTCTGAATTTAAACAGCCTTGGGAACCCAAAAAATCTCTTTGTCTTGGAAACTATTGTTTGAGACAATTGAACTTCCGAACCTGAATGCACTACTGGTTAAATGTTAGCCATCCATGTGTTGAAAGTTTATGGGGACTGACATGCGATCATGTTCGAGGCGATTTGCATGTGAGACGCATGGATCTGACTGAGGTAGAACCATGGTAGCTTTTCCGGAACTAGAGTTAACTCTATGCCTATAAATAGGCCCCTCTTACTCAATTCCTCATTTCACCACTTTCCAATTGTGCATAGCTTCTCTCTCTAAACATTTCTTTTTCTCTCTCTAATTATTGTTTCTTATTGGCTGCTTTTATCTTGCTATCTCTGAGTGATTCGGAAGCTCCTTGACCCAATAGTAAGCCCCGAGTGGTTCACTTGACTACTCAACCGAACGCTAAGTCCACACTCATGCTCTGAATGGTAAATTCCCTAATCCTTTATTTGAACTCTCTTTACCTACACATTTCTTAGATAACCTTTTTATCAAGTATGAATTTGTGTGAATAGATTAGGGCTTATTTATTTATACCTGGATAGAGCACATTTAAGCAAGTATGTTTGTTAGAATTGAATAAGACTTATATATATATATATATATCCTAACAGAGCTAGTTTATGCCAAGATAGCCCTTACTATTATTAGGGGTGTTCATAATTCCGACGATAGCAAACCAAATAATACAATTTGGTTCGGTTTTTTATGTTTAATTTGTTAGGTATGGAATTTGTTTCTTCGATTTGGTTCGGTTCAGTTCGGTATGAATTTTTACGTTTATAACCGAACCAAATCAAACTAATATTATTTATTATATTTTTAAATATATATATTAAAATTATATTTATGTGTCAACTTTATTACCTTTACAATAATGATTTATTTAAGACAACAACTTCGTGGCATAATACTTACCACATGTTCTTTACTCAAGGCCACCTAAAATCCACTACTATTTTAATGTAAATAGACGTATCTTGACTAATACAAGGCACTTTTGTCTATAGTAAAAATTACTTATATCCTATTTAATTATATCGATTATATCGAACCAAACATGTATAGTTTGATTTGGTTTTCTTATAATAGTTTCTACTAAACCAAACCGAACTAATCTTACTAAATAGTTTGGTTTGGATAAGAATTTTAACAAATAACTGAACCAAACCGGCTGTGAACACCCCTAACTGTTATTAAGTTTATTTTAGGTGCTTTTATGATCATTTCTATCCTGAAATAAGTAGTTCGTATTCATGAAAATTCTTAGTGCACATGCAGTGTTCTATTCAGTATAGGGGTATAGTTTGAAAGAGAAAAAGTCATTTAATCTTTTTTCCTTCAAAGCATGCCAAACAGGTATTTCCCCAACAGGACACCATTTTTATTTTAATAAAAACTTTGGCCTTTTTCTTCCATCTAACTAGGTTCCTTCGTATTCTTACATAAACTTGGCATAATCAGAAAATGGAAATTTATAATCCCATCACAAGGGAAACTAATCAACTTGGACAGGACCGAAGAACTTTAGGAAATTCGAGATTAGTTAAAGGAATTAGCTTAGGAAAGGAATTACCTTAGGAGGGATTAGCTGAACACTATCTCCTAAACAGATTTATTTAAGAGAAAGAGATAATTTTTTCTGAACCTCTTCTATCCAAATTACTCCTTTAGTCCTTTTTCTAAAATCCTTCAAAGAACTATGTCCTTGCGCAACAAACTTACTAGTGCTCATGTCACATATCCAATTCAGTTCGATAGGATCATACGTGAAGAGCACCAAATTGAAACTGTCAGACAAAGTCAAATTACGGAGCAAAGCTAGTGGGCGGAACATAGCCAAATGACTGAACCTTACCCACTAGATCCTGTTCTCGTAGAGGAATATATGGAAGAAGAGGAGCCGGACTAGTCTTTAAACTGGGTCAAAACTTACTCCTTTACTGACAAACAACTTAAAACCCTTTCCTCTGTCCTTAATATATCCAAGTTATCCATTCAGGAATTAGGCGAGGTCTTTCCTTCCAACCTCCCATAATGATGTATTGTCATTCCTGCATCTGCTCTCCAAGCTAGAGTTCTAGTTCTATTTCGGAGGGAATTGTGTAAAATCCTGCATGATTTAAGTATTTCTTCCGAATAGCTACATCCCAATGCCTTTCGTATCTTAGTCAGCATCATGGTGCTATTCAGGCTTGAAGGTCTTCGGGATTTTAATAGCGACCAATTCATGTTGATGTTCCAACTAAATAAAAGCCATGGATCAACAAGGGTTTATTCTTTCTCCACTTGGCCTTCAACTAACATCATCATAGGCTGTTCGGAGTCAAATAAAGATTGGAAGGAATAGCTAGTTGTCCTTTAAAGCGAATGGGCTCAGCAGGGGGTCCCTGAATCTGAACTGCCCCACATCGGATTTGCTATAGTCCCAACCTGGAGTAAACCAACTTTGGATTCCTTCGACCCTATTCTTATCCGGGAACTGGAGCATATTGCTACTATTCCAGCCATTTGGAGACACTGCGTGGTTCTTATGTCTCTAGACTCCTTAGCTCAGTGCAGGTTTTTAAAGATCGAAGACTTCAAGCGGTTGGATAATACAATTCTAATCGGGAAGAATCCCTCAAGGAATTGGCTTCGATTAATAAGAAGAACAAAGGCATCATGGACGGGTTTTATAAAACCCTTTGCCTTCTCAATTATATTATTCCTGGAGACGCTGTGATTGACTCTATGCCTACTTTGGATGACTTAAAGGGGCTGGAGATTCTGAAAAGGAAATCAAAGGCTGAAGGTAGTCTTTATTTCATTTCTCTGAATAGCATTTCCATTCTTTTCAAAATTCTAACTTAGTTACTTTTTTTTTCTTCAGAAACTCCCTAGATGACCCAAGACACAAATATGGGAAAAAAGAAGGCTAAACAGTCTACCCATTAGCCCTCTCATTCAGAAAATCCCATTGATCTGAATCTTATTTCGGTAGACAAAGTCCAAACTGAGGTCGCTTCTCATACAAACCCTCCCGAGCCAGTGATCGAACAAACTACCACCGAACGGGTTTTGGCTCACATTCCCAAACTAGTGTTCGAGCCAGCCGCTTCCACCAACCAAGTCATGGACTTGGATTCGACATCATCTCCCCCAGACACAAGGAAAATGAAGGCTAATACTTCTACTGAAGAACTTCAAGAATTGCTTTCCTGAAAATGGATTGAAGTTATTAAGCTTGTCTGGATGGAAGTCCTCTTTCTCGATGACGAGGAAGAGGAGATTGAAGTTGAGCATCCCCCATCCAAGACTGCCGAGCAAACAATCTCAATCAAATCTTTTAGGACATTTGGGACCACCTCAAGCCGGCCAAAGTTATGGGACTAGTCAATCCACATCATCCTAGACAACTCCTGCTCCGAGGCCTATCCAATAAGTGTTACCCTCGGGTTACTTTTTCCCAGAAGGACATAGATGGGCCGAACATGCATTCCGATCGATGCTGAGTGTCGACATTAACCACAAATGTGTAAGAAGGATCAATGAGTCCGACCCAAACAAATTTCCAACCCTGGCTCTTATAAAGATGTTCGAGGTAACTCCAAATACTTGGTTTTTACTCATTATTTAGCCCATTTAAAATTCTAACATTTTGCTTCTTTTTGTAGGCCTTCTACACAATCAATAAGGACATGCGAATCCATTTCCAAGAATTCGGTGGTGGACTCAATCATTAGCATGCCACTTTTAACCAGCTAAACTCTTGTATTCAGGAGTTAGAAAGGCTACTAAAATGGGCTCAAAACTTTCCTCCTGATGACAAGGCCGCCCTGGAATCTAGACTGGCCAAGGCTGAATCTGACAAGGATGAAGCCATACAGGTAGCTGAAATTACCTAGAATGACCTTTCCCAGTCCACTGAACATGTTGTCTTTTTGACTTGGAAAAATGAAAGTTTGACCCAGGAAAAGGAGAATCTGGAGAATTCATGTGCCAAAATTGAGGAGACAAACAAGAAGATTGAGCAAGAACTTTCCCTAACTCAAAAGTCGCTTGAGGAAAGAAATAATGAAGTCTCTCAATTATCCCAAGTCATTCGGGATATTGAATCTGATAAGATTGTGACTTTTGAGTCTGGGCTGGTTCTTGCCCGGTGGCATGCAGACAACTTTCCCATATGAAAAAACATTGATTGGACCACGTTCCAGGCTCCCGATCACATTAAAAGTCATGTTCCATATTTCTTTCTTCAACCAGGGCGTATCAAGGATATTGTCTGGAAAAGGGCAACTGAAGGCAAGAAGAAGAAGCCCGATCAAGCCTGACTTCTCTCTTATTTTCCTGTCTATATTTTGTTACCTGTTTTTATATTTATTTTTTTGTAAAAACTGAAATACTCAGCTCATCTGACTTATTAATGAAGTAACTTTCTTGTTCGAAATTCTACTCCTTATTTTCTTATTCGGGTAATTCCTTTGAATTCCTTTTTTGTGTTTTGTCTTTGTTCTTTATTTGCTACAACCTTAAATATTATCCCTCACAAATAATAAATAGGTTTTGAACAATTCAAGACTTATAGAGGCACTTAATTTTCTGGACAAGTTTTTTAAACTTATCCCTTTACTTTGAAGTTTTCTTATCCGGTTTGGAAGTTTCCCCTTCCTAAATGCATACCTTCAAAGTTCTAATTGACTATTGAACTCTTGGTTCATTTTTTATTCAAACAAAATAACTGTAAACTTCAGACAATAATATGCGAATATTAATTATAATTAAACAAATGACCAACCAATATTCATATCATTCCATGCAATCAATATTTCTTCATATAGGTACAAGCAATATTTTATTGAATAGATACAAGCACGAAATTTGAACACCTTACCAAATAAAATGATAGTCTATCAAACAAAATGGCACAGTATAACCCACGAATTTGTGCAAAAAAATATTCTCAATTTTCTATTCAGTAATTCTTTAAAGAATTTTGAATTTTCTTTAGAATGCATACATATAGATCTAGGCAAAAATCATCATATAATGTTGAATTAAATTTCCTGATTACTTTGCCAATTTCTATTAAGATAATATAATATTCTTGATTTTATATTCGGATAATTACCAAGTTACTATTCGGACAATTATTAAATTAACTTACTTCAAATTCTTATTCGGATACTCTTCCCTCCCACTTTGATGAATTTTGTTTTAAAAGAAATTAATCAAAGTAGAAGTCCAAATAGCTAAAATAACTCACACAAGCTCAAAAATATTCATTAAAAAAAAAAAAGTTTCACAAAAAAGGTGGTTTGCTGACAATACTTCCTCAAATTGTCACTATTCCACAAACAAGGCAATGGGACACCATCTAGGTCTTCTAATTTATAGGATTGGACGAAACTAGTTCTTGGTTGTCCATCTACCTTGGTGACTATCCTCCAAACCAAATTTGGACTAATCGATTGCCATTCCCTTCAGTATGCACTTGGATCTGTCCGGACCACATTTCAGAGAGTACACTATCTGAGTCAAAGCGAATTAAGTAATCTGGGGCTGCATCCTTCCTATCCGACCACAAGGGTAACTTGGAGGAGCAACTACCCGATCAACTTTTCAAAGTGATCCATATGTGCATCCTCCCAGTCAAACTGCATGGGCGATTCAAAGAGCAACCTTACCCGATCAACCTAACAAGATGACCTGGTGGTGCGTTCTCCTAAACAAAGCAAGTATCTGATTTAAAAGGGTGCATCATTCAGATCTAACCGCAAGGGTAACCCGGAGGAGCAACTGCCCGATCAACTTTACAAAGCGATCCAGGGTTGAGTCCTCCCAGTCAAACCATGTGGGCAATCCGAAGAGCACTCTCTCTCAAACAAGATGACTATTTGACTCGAGGGTGCTTCCTCCCAATCAATCCTCAAAGGGTGATATGGGGAGCACACTTTCTCGAACCGGATAACTATTTACCTCGGGAATGCTTCATCCCGATCAATCCTCAAAGGATAATCTAAGGGAGCACTCTCGCCCGACCAAGGTAAATATTTGACTCAGGGGGTGCTTCTCTCGATAAGCTCCAAATGGCGATATGGGGGAGCACTCACACTCGAACGAAATAAAGTTTTTGATTCGGGGGGTGCTTCCTCCCTATCAAACCTCAAAGGGTGATATGAAAGAGCATTCTCTCCCGAACCGTCTTTCAAAAGCTACTTAGGGGCGGATTTGCTCTCCCGTTTCACCTTACATATTGATCTGGAGATGCATCCTCCCAATTACACCATAAAGGGGGATCCGGGGAGCAATCTCTTGATCAAAAAATCTTCCCTTTCCTATTTTCTTTCTTTACCATATATAGGATAAGACTAGTCACAACTTATAATTATAATGTTTACAACAATTACTTACACAAAGTGATATTCATTCATTTTCAATTGAGCTCATATCTTACACTGGAAGCAATTAAGTGCTATTTAACTCCACACTATTGATCCCAAGGATTGAACTACCCATCCTAACCTGGGATTCTTCTACGTTCTTATAATCCGAATGTCTTATGAGAACTCGTCATCCCATCCCACACGGAGTGCCTCCCAGAAGCCGGACCATCCCCTCTAACTTGGGGCACTTCCAAGTTTTTTCGGATAGGATTATTCAAGTGCTTTGGCCTCCCTTGCTGAACAACACTGATCGGGCCAATGTATACTCGGACACTGATTGTTCCATATCAGCTAAATCTATCCAGCCCTATATAGCCTTTTGGTGCTGCATTATTTGCTCGTCTGGGAACAACGATCATTGCTCATCCAGAAGCAACATCATCTGTTTTTCCATAGTTCTTCATTGGGTTCTCCCGATTTAGTTTTGCTCGACGCCTTGGCTGTCTTCTCCTTGATACTTCAAATTGAATATATGGAGACTCAATCGCTAGTTGCTTGGGTTGTTGGGTGTGATTGACCGCCTCTTGAGTCACTACCTGGGTTAGAAGGTCATAGAGATATAAAGTATATTTACAAAACACATGCAATTTACAAAATATAAAGTATATCTCATCAGAGAAAAAAAAGCTACGTTTTATTGATGAACATTCATAAACATTACAAGAGTCTATAGAGAGAAGTGATAGCTATTTAGAGAGAGAAACAGGGGTTGAGAAGAGTGAAAGAATAATTTGTGTGCAATATCAATGCCTTCCACTATTTATAGGCAAAAGTTGAGGCATTTTAATACAATTTAGTACACTTTTCAGATGGGATTGGTTACATAAAGTATGGGTTGGATAGAACTGATGGCATATATAATCACGAGCTTTTCCCCTTGATTTAGGAGCTAAAGTATGCTGCCAGTCTAAATTTACGGCTTGCAGAGGGGTGGTTGGTGTTCATTTAATGTGGTCTGACTCGCATTCAGTGCTCTCTGACATGAGATGGGGGCTATCTGGGATACACACCCCAAATAGCCTTGTTTGGCGAGATTACCAAAAATTCCAGATAAGCCTATTCGGGTAATCGTTCTAAATGTCAAACCGAACAGGTTCTTGCCTCTCAGAATCTCTGTGTCAACCCTATAATTGCATATTATTACTAATTAATCCCATGGATAAATTTGAGTATTCAGATACTAATATTCTCATCTACTCTTTTCCCATGGACAATTTTATTTCAAATATTGTACACGTCAAATAAAAAAAACACAATCGTGCAAGTATACATCGATCAACAAGTACTATATGATAAGTAAAGATCGTTCTCACATAAATTTGATACTAATTTTGTTAAATACTAAAATTGTTTCAAATTAATCTTATCTAAACAATCGAAAATCAGAAAGTAAATTGTAAAACAAAATAATAATATGAATTAACAATACTAAAATCAATGAAGTACTAATGTTAATAGTTTTGTTCCAGCGTACCCCTTTTTTTTTTTTTTTTTCCTTTGTAAATTTCCAGTACTATTTGAGATGCACCATCAACATGGCTTCAAAAAGAATCTAATGATCTGCCTTTTTCCATGTCTTTTGCCCACAGATATTGCATTTGTCAGATTTAAGACCCTTATTCAAAGTTAGAAGCACATTATTTGGAATTTCCCACCATTGAGATGGTTCAACTTTATACTACC
>WUAT03460597.1:0-16392 GCA_010015005.3 Ulmus americana
AAACAATTTATAGCAACACCAAAAAGGCAATTTTGATAAAGATTGAATATTAGAACTATATAAGATTATGAGCCGGGATAGGTTACATACTTAACAGCTTGCTCCGTAAAGTGCTTCCCTGGTTGCCTCTGCCGAAGCGTGTGCAGGTCACCTCCGGGACAGAACTCCATTACCAGGCATGAATATTTATCTGTCTCAAAGTGGGTGTATAAGGAAGGAAGGAAGGGGTGGTCTAAAGATTGTAGTATTTCCCTCTCTGTCTGAGCTCGAAGCAGCTTCTTTCGGCTAGCTAGAGATGTTTTATCCATAACTTTCATGGCAAAATAACATTTTGTTCCTCTCAACTCAGAAAGATAGACACTTCCAATATCTCCACAACCCAACTTTTTTAGGAGCCTAAAATGGCCGAAATTCAAAACCCCATCCTTTGATCGGACGGCTTGTATGGCTTCCCATTGGATATCATTAGCCTTATGAGGCTTGTTGATGCTGCTACTCAAGCTACTACAAGTACTTTCATCACTTATATCACTACTTGTGCTCCCTCTACAGATACTACTCTTCCCACTCTCCACAAACTCAACTCGCTCGCTAACTTTGGCACTTCCACTAGTCTTGGCAAGACAACTAGTGCCATCACTCACTTTAGCTGAAGCCGGGCTAATCCCAAGCTCCGATGTTTTCTTCTCCTGATCACCGCCATCTTCAGGCAGATTCATACTCCCACTCATCACAGGAGCTACATCATTTGGCAACTTTACCGGATCACCAAGTGACAAACTTGATTCTACCTTATCTGCTAAAGAATTTGGAGTGTCCTTCTGATTCAAACCAACTTGTTGCAAGTTCTTGGGTATTTTTTTCGGGGTAACTGGCTCCGATTTGCTTGTCTTAGTAATCTGTAAAGGGGGAGGCTTGTGAAAATTTCTCTCTGTTGTTTGACTAGCAACTAGTTTCCTCGGCTTATCTGGGGAAGAAGTTCTAGCACTAGATTTTGATGCCATTGACATAAATCAAACTTGTTAACAGATCAACTTGGAAAAACCCATCACTTAGTCCCCCACTGTCAACACTTGACATCCTCCATAACAGTCTCAATAATATTCATCTTCAAGCCCATCAAAAGCAAACCAATATCTACAAAGTAACAAAAACAGAAGAAGAAGAAGAAAAAATCACTACACTGGAAAAACAAAATAAAATTAACAACTTTGCAACCCAAACTCAAAAGAGGTCCATGTTTCAGATCAGAAACCAATATAAATGAAGCATCTTTAACATGATTCTACAAAAAAAAAGACTCAAATATTTTGCTCTAGCAGGCAAAGCTCTAAAACTAAATCAAAGCTTACAAAAAAGAATAAAATTATAAAACCAACTAAAAAGGAAATTAAAAACTAGCAATAGATCACATGCAGGTCTAGGCTGGAAGCTATATCCAGAAAACAAGAAAAAAAAAAAAAAAGTAATAAACCCATCTAAAACTAGTTCAATATTTCCGTAAAAAACAGAAACCCTTGTCATCTACCTCAAAATGCTTATCCTTTTTCCATGAAAGCACAAACCTTTAAAAAGGGAACTTCCAGAGATCAGAGAAGTTTAAAAAACCAAATCAATTCCCACAAAAATGTGGCATCTCTACATCTTTCACTATACACCAAAAGAACAAAGAGCAAAAGATAAGAGCAAAGTAAAGGAGATTCATTCAGATCTCATAGTGAGAGAAACCCACCTCCTTGGATCCAAAAGCCCCACAAAGACCCAGATGCTAAAAAACAAGATAGATTAAGCAAAACCCACCAAGCAAATCACAGGACCAGTTAAAAGGGTAGAAAAAAAGTAAGCCCAAAAAGGGTACCTGAGAGGGGAGTCTCACAAAGATCAGAACTTTGGGGTTTGCTTTAGCAGAGTGGAGAAAAAGAAGAGCACTTGCTCACTGTAGAGAGAGATAAAAGAGAAAATGTGTTAGAGAATAGAGAGCTACTTCTCCTCAAAACATGTGGAGCTAGAGAAAAAGAAAAAAAAAAGAGGAGAGAGAAACAAGAAGAAAAAGAGCTTTCAGTGTTGGAAAGAGTTGGGTACCTGTGGGCTACCCATCCATGCAGATGGAGAGAGAGAAAGAGAGGGGTCAAAGATGAAAACTTTTTTATTTTTTTTGATTTATTTATAATTTTTTTTTTTTGGGTTTCAATTATTTCTATGTATTCTGTCCTAAATACTAGGGTCTGATTCAGCACATGGGCCTCCAAACTGTCTCTCGTGCTTTTGGGAATTTATTTATTTTTTTAACTTATTGGCTCAAATGCCCTTATACTATGCTGTGAATTTGTATCTTGCCCCCCATGCTTTTTTTTATTACTATTAAACCTTTTAAATTTTCTTACATAAGAAGCAAAAACAAAAAAAAACTTTAAATTTTCAGTTTCTGACAATATTATTTGTGGACCAATTTTCATATAATTTCAGGCATGTGAGATATAATGAGGGGCATAACATGGAAAAGCAAACAAAAAAAAAAAATAAATAAATATAATCTCTCGTATATTTCTTAGATGTCTGAAATTGCGAAAAATTAAGTCCGTTAGTGATAATATTACCATTATTCATAATTAAGAACTTGAAGAGTTTAATAGTAAAATAAAAACATTTGGGGGACAAGGAATATATTCGGTCAAAATCTGGGGAGCATTTGAGCCAATTTTTTTTTCGAAATTTGCATTTTGGGGCTTCAATTTCTTGGGAATATCCAAACTTGTCCCTCTCTTGCTTTTATTATCATATTTAATGGGAAAAAATTAAAAATTGTCTTTAATTGCCACCAATATAAGTGGTCCAAGAATGAGCTGCTTTAAACATTTTTAGTTGTAGATAAATTACGGGCAAAATGGTCCACAAACAATGTCAGTTTTGATTAATCAGACGGTAGATATTTAATCTCTGAAAATGTTGAATGTGGTGGGGCCCTTTGACCGATAGTCTTGGTGGACATAAGAGTTGGCAAATTATTGGTTTTGGGTGCGGATCATAATGCGACTCGTTTTATTAAATTTCCCAAATTTAAGAAAAAAAAGACCTTTTTAATCATACCCTTTTCTTTGTTTAATGTGCACAAAAAATCCCATCAAAAAATAATCAAAATTATAATTTTTCTCACCAACAAAATTAGATTTGGTTGAAAAATTAATAATTTTTTAACTATTTTTTTTTCTTACCCAAAATAACCTGAAAAATATTTTGTTTCCTCTTCACCAAAATAAGATTTGGTTGACAATCTTCCTTGGAAATGTGTTTTTGTTTGCAAGTTGAGAGGAAGATAGGTTTGGCCGGTCAATAGAAGTATGGCTTAGATTTTGCTACCAAATTTGGAGCTAATTTTTAGAGGTAGTATGAAAAAGAGAAGGAATATTCCAAGAAAAAAACTTGTGATTAAAAAAAAAAATGAGAACATTTCTTAAAAAAAAAAAATGGAAAATTGCATTTTGGTACCCTTTAGTTTGACAAAAACTCAAAAAGAACCTTTGGGTTTCAAAAATATCAAAATCTATTTTTTTTTTTTATACAAGTAACCTAAAAAGACGTATTTGTAAGGATAAAAATATCTTTTTAAGTGCCTAAACCACTTTTGAGGGTATCATAACAAGAAATTTATTTAAAAAAAAAAAAAAACGTTTTTTAAGTGTCGAAATCACTTTTCAAAGTACCATAATAATAAAGATATCTTAGAAAGACATCTTTTTAAGTGTTCAAACGGCTTTTTATGTATCATAATAAAATTTGTATAATATAAAAGGATAAATTTTGATATTTTTGAAAATTTGAAGATCTTTCTAACATTTTGTTAAATTAGAAGGTACCAAAATATAATTTTCCCAAAATAAAAAGATCTAAATGTAAGAGATGAAAACCAACCTCATTAATTGCAAATAGTTAAGGAATAAGTAAAGTTGGGGACTCGTGCTCTTGTACAGAAAATAGTGTCTCAAGAATTTTGTACAAAACATACCCAACACCTAATCTTCACAGATTCATTGATTCTTCACCTCTTTGGCTACCAAATAGACAGCATCAATTAATGCTATAATCAACCCTTTTTTCTCAACTTCAAGGTCAAGCTAAATAAATTTCTTAATAACCAACACTAACTTAAGTATGTTGACAAGACAAATAAGTATTTTTCTCAATATTATTTCGGTTTAAGTCATTTCACTTTTTGATAGTTATGAAAAATTACATTTTGGTACCCTCTGACAAAATGTTAGAAATGACATCTAGTTTTTAAAAGTATAAAAGTCTACTATTTATTTTATACAAATTTCATTATATTATTCTGAAAAGTAATTTGAACAATTAAGAGTATGTCAAAAAACATTTTTTTTTAAGTATTCAAATCGCTTTTCAGAGTACCATAATGAAAGAAAACATTTTCAACATATGTCTTTTTAAGTACTCAAACTATTTTTCAAGGTATCACAATAAAATTTATATAAAACAAAAGAGTAGATTTTGATATTTTTTAAAACTGAAGTCTTCTCTGACATTTTGTCAAACTAGAGGTACCAAAATGTAATTTTCCCCTATTTTAACTAAACTGTTCAATTAAATTACTATATTTTTCGTATGTTGTTCAAATAGGTCACAAGTCTCTCAAATAATTTGGAGTTTAGAAGCAACTTTTTTGTTATAATCGATATTTTTCTTGTTAAGTTTTTTGCCAATAATGTTATAGGTCATCTCACTTGTTGGTGGTTTATTTAATTGATTTTTGGCTTAGTTGACTTACAATTTCAAGTTGTCTACAAACTATAAAATCAGTTTAAGTTGTATGCAATTTAGTTAAGCCATAAGTCTTAAATAACTTGCAATTTTAACCAAAACATCACATGTTCCGAAAGGTTGATATTTTCTTGGTTAAATTTGAAAAAAAATAATAATAATTAAATTTATTCATTATGCAGATATATTTTTAACTTTTTTAGTTGGAATAGTGGTAATACTACATTTGGCAGTTGAAGATCACAAGAGAAGAAAAAAAGTTATAGAGGTAAATTATTTATGATTAATTATGTTGGTCAACCAAATTAATTAAGTGCAATATTGAAGAGGAATGGCCAACATCAATGATGTTAGTTCAAGCCTATTCTAGCATTTGTTTCATATTTATCTTCTTGTTTGCTTTTAAAATATTTGTTAATATTAATGCTTGGATATGGGTCTCACTAATTGAAGAAATAATGACTCAGTTAATTTGTGACCACTAGACCATAAATTGAGCTTGGTCTAAATCCCACCACCTAACTATACCTACAAGAAGAATAAATTGAAAAATGTACTAAATACTTGTTTGTTTTTAATTCTCTTTCAATTTTCTTTTCCTATAGAACTTTAGAAGTTAGAAAAACCATTTTGCTCCAAAAAAAAAAAAAAGAAAAAAAAAGGAATAGTTTAGTAGAGGACCAGTTGTCTAAAATGACAATTTTCAACTGGAATAAGTGTTGAGTTTTATTCCCCTTTTCAATTTGAAATTAATAACAATGACAATTTTTAAAAACACGTGAAATCTATATGTACTAGTTAAAATTGATTTTGATTTTTGTGTTAAATACACATAACAAGCTTTCCAATGAACTATGTTATATCAAATTCTATTAACAATAAAAACATCAAATATTGCTATTTAGGAATATTTAATTGAAGGATCACCAGTTAAATTTATAAAAAAAAAATTGTTACTTAATTATGAACATTTTATTCTCAGTTGACTCATGATACTATATCAAAATAAAATTAAATTCAAAGTATTTTATGATATTCCCAAAACATAAAGGTCAATTTTGCTAATAGTAGAATGGTAGATCAGAAAGCATAGAGTTCAAGAACAACCTCTTTGTTAGATATATATAATGCCTTAATGTAGGCCTACAAAGCTGCAAAATTTAAGTGACCACAACTTCATTTGCCCTTATAACTCCAAAACAGTAAGTAAAGTCACATGGTTCCATATGGTTGACTGTTAGAGTGTACAAAAAAGCCATTTATAAATCAAGAATTGCTTATTACATGTCATCTTCTACAAACCAACATTGACTTAGATCTCCTAATAAGATTTCTACTTGCCTCTTCTGAGTTGGGTTTGGCCATTTTCCCTTTTTATGTATAAATGGCTAATATATATACACACACAAGAAAAAGGGAGAACAGAATCCTCAAGAAAAGGTTACTCTATTGTCTTGTAGCAACAGAGAGGTGAGAGGCAATATAATAAAGCACATTATTGGCTAAAATGGTTTCTAAGTGCCAAGTTTTCTTGCTGTCACATGATGAAAGATGTGTATAGAGAATCAAAGCATGCAGATGCTGAGATGGAAAAATTGTGATGCTTTTATAAAAATAGAAAAAGCCAAGCTAAGAGACACCACTAGTGTGGGATTCATGTGGGACTTTCTACTATCAATTATGATGCTAAAGGGTACTTGAAGATAAAAGAAATATGGACATATAATGGATAGAGAAAATTTTTGTGACTTTATAAAAATTGAAAAAGTAATGGTAAGAGACTATTGGTACTTCATAGTGTGGGATTCATGTGGGTGTTATAAATTATCAGTAATGGTGCTAAAGGGCACTTTTAAAAGGAAAAAGGAGTAATTTGGTTATAGAAATGAGTCATCTCAGAGTTTTTCTAATGAGGTGGATTCTTATAGCAGTGAAAAAAAAAAAACCTTAGAAGTTATGAGAAATGAGATCCTTTACAAATATGCTAGCATAACTCAATTAAGTTACATGAAGGAGAGAGCATCAAGAGAGGTCAGAAATTACACGTTCACACTTGTCTTCCAAAACCTTCACAGCTTCTGTGAATAGCACTTCGGGTGGCAACGCTCCAGTTGATTCGATGTTAACTAGAGACAGAATGAATAAACATCAGAGCTTTATAAAGCACTTACAGAAACAATTATGGAAATTAGTCTATTTACATTGACAAAAATCTAGGTGCCCTTATCCGAAACTTCTATAAAATGTTCAGCTTCTTTAGAGATCTACATTATGTTCAGAACGCCTTTATAACTCAAATCTAAATAATTGTTTTCCCTTCTCCTTTTACTTTTCTAATTTGAAGATTAGAGTAACATTTTAAAGTTGGTCCAATCAGTACTCTCTAAATCACAATAAAAGTTACATAGTTGCCTAACTAATATGTAATCCTTTTTTTATGTGATAGATAAGGAACTAATATGTGTAGTTCATTCAAAACAATGGATAATAGAACAATTAGACAGTACAAAAGGCTTCTTCCTTTTGTTGAGGGAAAATTAAGTCAGAGACTTCAAAGACTGAGTAAAAGATTAACAAGACCAAAAGTAAAACCAAATATTCCTGTTCAAACCGAAAGGGCTACAACTAGAGTATTGTATATAGAAGATGGTACTTACATATGAAATGATCCTTAACACGCCGCAAGGAAACACGATCCTCCCATTCTTTACCCCCTCTGATGCATTCTCTGCACAGCGTGCAAGCTCGTGGGCGAGCTACCTTTGCTCTTTTCTTACCTGTTCCACATGAAAAGTATCAACCGAATGAGTCCAATTAAAGAACAGGGAAAAGGCAAATGAAAGAGCATTTTCTGACCAATTCTTGTTTTATTCTCTATTGGGCAGAGAAGGACCTAAATTTTATTGAAAATAAGTACCAGAGGGTTATATATAACTTCACCTTTGCCAATATCTTCAATATCAAAGACCTTAACTGGGCATTTCTGCACAAGTTCCTCAGCCACCTCGTCTTCCACCTCTTGTAACAATACAACCTAAAAACGAATTCAAAAAAGAAATTAGTAAACATTTCAAAACCCTTGCACGGTCTGAAGAGAGACAATAGATAATGTATCCAAATACCTCTGGAAGCATTCTATACCAAGCAGTACCCACAGGCGACCATTTTGCATGTGTTTTACCAATACCTTTGACAGCATGTGCTTCTAGTTCAATTTCCTACAAAGGAGAAAAAGTTAATGACACTTGAACCAATAACTTAGAAAGCATTCTTCGGATAAAACTACGTATTCTTCGATAACAGTAACTTGCCATAGCAAATAATATCCACTGACACAGTAATAGAGAGGAGAAAAGAAAAGAAAGTAAATAGCATGTGAAATGAATATGAGGTAAACATGCTATGGTTTATGAGCATCAACCAAAGCTATACATAATATATAACAGAATTACCTGACCAGGGCCCAGTTTAGCAAGCAAAATATTAGCCATAGGGGAAATTGGATTATTGGAAAATTCGGGCAGGGAATCTTGGCTGCAACTGAAAGATGTGTAGGTTTTTGGTTTTGAGGATGAACCTGCCTTTGAATCTTCTGATACCAAAGGAAATTCGCTGCCATTTGGTAACCACTTAAATTCATCTGATTTTACTGTAATATCCAATGTAGCATAAGATACACATATAAGGTGAGTGACAAAAGAGAGAAATAGAGAAACTGAGAGTATAGGAGGAAATTCTCATTTGTTACATATGAAAAACTAGAACTATACCTGACATACGAGGTCCACCTCGTTCACAACGAACATGGAGTTTGAAAACAATAGTGTTCTTTTCATTTGGAGTATCATTTTCTAGAATCAGTATTAAGAAAAAGAATAAAGAGAAACAATTAGTTCCATAATTGATCCTGAACGAGTAACATGAAAATTATCTCCATCCAGGGTAAAAAAATCTTTAACCAGAAGTCATATATGAATCAAACCTGCAAATTCAAACAATCTAGGGTCAACCAGGATCGGGATCAGACCCAACCGGTGAGCAAGCACTTCATCTTGGACAATTGACGTATTATTTGCTATTAGAACTTTTTCAATAGCCATTGTTGGAACCTGGATGCATAACAATTCAGTAAATTTACCCATGGTAAACTAGCAAGATGAAGGAGGAAAAAAAAACCAAACATCTACCCAAGGATGTTAACAATTAATAGAAGTAGACATTATATAATGGAAAGATAATAACATTTCATTTTTTTAAAGTTAAAAGTAAACTTGGGGAACACCACCAAATAACTGCACTTTATTTTGATGGAAGGTACTGTATTACATTATTCTTGACATGTGTTCTATAAATAATTTATGCAGAGTAGGCCAATGTGAGCATTATGAAAGTTACTACCAAAAGATTATCCAGAACTAACACACCTCCGATATAAGGATTCTCCGAAATGCATTTGCAAGTGCAGGATCAATGCCAATCATGTCAAACTCCATATCTTCCTCTGTAAGTCGTTCAACTTTAACTCCAAAATTGCTGCAGAAATTTTCCAACCGAAGACTGTTATCAACTCCCATAGAAGCATAAGCACCAGAATACGTCACAGTATCAGTCTGCAAGCACCATAACCAAACATAAGCAACACAAAAACAAACAATCCCATCAAATTCAGATCCCACCCCAACATTTATAAAGCAAAAATGAAAGAAATAACCTCATCAACTAGCTTTCCTACAATGGAAGAGAATAGAGATAGGTAACACTTGGGAGAACAAAAATATTTACTCTCCAGCTCACAACAAAATTATCATGGAAAAACAATTGCAAAAAAATCAAAATTTTAAATACAATTCAAAAGCACTAAATAGTAGTTCCAGCCATTAAGATTGAAGTTACTCTATATATATTTGAAATCATGACATGAACACAAATGAATATTAATTACAACCAACATAACATTCAAGCAAAAATGAGTATAATAGTCCCTGCTTTCTACTAACCAATCTAAAACTAACTCATAAATTTTCAAAAAACATAATTATCATTTTGCTCTTTTAGCAACAAAAACTAGAACATAAGCTAAACCAACCAAACAAAGAAATACCCTTTTCCTATCTCAGACAATAAAGGGCACGCTAAAGCAATCACACAAACATCAGAATCCAAAAGGTTACCTCTAAATCTCTACAAAAACTAAAATTTCAGAAAATAAAAAAATAAAGATTTGAGATAGCAAATAGTACATGAATTGGAGCATCAAACTTGCATTCGACGCGAGTCCTCTGGGAATCGAGTTGTTGAGGGAGTTTCCCCATTGGAACATCCGAAAGCTCCTCCAGCCATTCCATTCCTGTCCTCGTTTGTTCTTTCCCGGCCTGTGGGTTTCCGGAATCGGACTCCGACTCTGACTCAGACGTCGTCGTTTCTTCTTTCACTCTTTCCTTGGCCATTTTTGTCTTCTAATTCGATTTCGAAGGTTTTAGCTTTGAATGGAAGAGAGAGAAAGTGAGGTTTAGGGTTTAAGCAAGTGAAGGAGAGAGAGAACAGGGAAGGTGGCATTGGGATTGGGCCTGGGCCTTCTCTGGTAGAGGCCCACTTAATGGTCTAGGCCCAAAAAAGCAGACCTAACAAATCCAATTATTATTATCAATTTTTTGACTTATCGACTCAATTACCTCCTAAAAAGTTAAAAACTGTTATTAACATTTGTATGTAAAGTTTTGTGCGATTTTACATAAAATACCAATTACAACTTCGGGAAATATTTGGGTAAATTTTTAGTTTTAAGTGACAAAGTACAAATTCGCACAAATTTAGAGAGACATTTAAGCTAAAAAGTTTTTTTTTTTTTTTATTAATGAGGTGTTTTAGCAGTGGGGGTTCTTCCTTCTTTTGTGAGGGGTTTTGTTACACAAGTTGATTTTACAAAATGATATCAAATTTGGTACATATTTCACTTTTAGCTTGAATTATATATACATATATAGCACTTTTCCGTAACTAGAATAAGACAAATTAGATTATCACTTCACTTGTTAAATAATTGAAAATCCTAATGCAAACAAACTTTCACGAGAGTAAGAACTTTAATCCTAACGGACCAAGGACGTGCAAAACTACCTTGGTTTCAAGAGAAAAGAATGACATTGTATTTATGGTAAAGGCATAGTTTCAAACTTTCAAGAGGATTACATCGATCGTATTATAATTAGTAAACAAGAAGCTTGAGGAAGAAAATAGAAAAACAAAATTTTGGACTGGCAAAAAGCCCGGAAATTGTCTCATACATCTCATTTCGAAATCTTTTTCCGGCTTCCAGCTTTCTTTCCCCTTAAAGCTATTCTCTTCTCTTCCCTGCAAAGATTTTCATTGAAAGTTAAGTAAGAAACAAACAAGAATCATATCCTTCCAACACGCAAAAGATCTGATTTTCAACACGAATGGCAGGTTTCGGAATCGTGAATTTTGAAACATGGTAAAGAAGCACCATACCTGATTCTTGAGATCTCTTCTCTAGATGGGAATTTCCTCTTTTGCCTTTTAAGAGGGGGTGCGTTTTCATTTTTCCCATTTTCTGTAATATCTTTCTTTGGAACTTTGTTTGCCTTCTTTGCAACCTTCTCTTTTTTCGTGCCTTCATCTGGCTTATGTTGTTTGACATTTTCCTCTGCATCTTCTACATTGCCAATTGCACTCGGATTGATCCCTTCCTCTACGGATTCCGATAGTGCAGAAGATTCTTCAGTTGGCTTTAAGTTGTTGCTCATCTTTTTCAACTGTGAGATAAAAGAATCCCAGTAAAATGATCAACCAAAGTTACCCAAAAACTAAAACCCAAAACAAGTGCAAGTGGTGACTTAGAATATGAAGGGCAAAAATAGCTCATCCATGAACCAATTTTTTTTTTTTTTTAAAGGACCAAAGTGGGGAAGTGTTTAATTTAGGGACACCCCTACACATGTAATATGAACATTGAATTATACCTTTGCAACAAAAAAGCCATCCATATTATGAACATGAGGGTAGAAACGCCTCGTCTTTTCTAAAGAAGGGTGGAAGCGTTGTTCTCTAAACCGGACAAACCTGATATGTAGAGAAAAAAAAAGTTATATAGGAAAACCCAACAAGTCCCCCGAAGGACTTTAGTGCACAAGAGGAGGAATCATATTTACCCGGGAACACCAAAGTCGAGGCCACAAGGCACAAGTTTGACATTTCTCTTCTTGAGCGCATAATCTACAGCTGCTTCATTCTGCAGGATGAAAGTTTGGAGTGAGATAGTACAGAAAACAATTGAAATCCCTATAAAAAAGCCAAGAAAAAATGGATTTCTCCAAGAACTTGTAAACACACCTCAGCCACCATTATGGAGCAAGTGGAATAAACAATATATCCTCCAGATTTTGAATTAGCATCCACCATGTCTATTGCAGCAAGAAGAAGTTGCTACAAGAAAACAATATAACATTGATAACTTTCAGATTCCACTCTCTTCAATGATTCTAGTTTGGAAATCACATAACAAATTTGAAACAAAAATATAGAAAGAATTGAACCATTATACCTTCTGCAAATGTGCGCATTTTTGTATTTCATCCAAGCTTTTAGAAGTTTTAACAGACTCATCCTTTGATATAACCTGCAAAATAAGAGTTGGTTAGTTTCATC
This sequence comes from Ulmus americana, assembly GCA_010015005.3. Lineage (NCBI taxonomy): Eukaryota > Viridiplantae > Streptophyta > Magnoliopsida > Rosales > Ulmaceae > Ulmus > Ulmus americana. Next base: position 12,439 of record WUAT03460597.1, read on the forward strand.
AAACAGGACATAAGATATCACCGCGAACAGAAAACTATTTGTGTATCAAAGTGATAGTTACTTACCCCAGTCCCACTGCAAGGAGCATCTAATAAAACTCTATCAACTGAGTTAATACCCAAAACTTTAGGTAGCTGAAAAAAGAGAGAAGGAAACAAAAGATGTCAAGTGATGGTATGCTAAACAAACACATAACCATAAAAAGAAAACGATACTAAAGAATCTTAGAAGTGTGAGACTAAAAAGAAAAAAAAAAAAAGAGGGCCATTAATGATTAATGAAAACAATAAAATGGAAGCAGAAATTCAACCTCCTTCCCATCGTAGTTACAGACTACTGTATTTGTAACCCCCATGCGATGCAGATTTGCGGTTAGCGAGTTAAGCCTTGGAACCTTCATCTCATTTGCAAAAATAATTCCTGATAAATTGACACTAGAAATCTTAGAAAGAAGGGAAAAAAAATGGAACTTCTGACATATAAAGTAGGTGTGAGAAGCCTTATCAAATTGAAGAGTTTATATTGAATAAAGCAGTATGAGCAGAACAGTAAAAATAAACATGCGAAAAAAAGCTAGCCTAATTATCTGATGTAGTGCAAATAGATGAGCCAAGGGTCAATATCTGAGTAAGAACAGATTGCACAAAAAGGAGGAGTGGACAAATGCTTCCAATAGCAAAGGACCAAAGCAATGTGTTCAAACCACATACCACTATTTTTCATTAGTGCAGCAATGTAAGTTGTTTTACCACCAGGTGCAGCACTGCAACAGGATATAATTGTTATCAGCACGGAGAAGAAAATGGTAAGATAATCACATAACAGTAGCAAGAGGAATTCAATTTAAAGAAAGTAATAAGAAGCATCTTTCCATGATCCATTTTCAAAATAAAAATTCATATATGCAGGTTAGCTTTAAATCAAAAGAGCGATTACTTACGCCATATCAACTATTCGTTCCTTTTCTTGAGGAGCTAGGGCCATAACAGGTAAAAAGGAACTTGCACTTTGGAGCTGAGCAAACAAAACATAAACTGACATGAGTAAACTGTACGAATCACCAAAAAATAAGAACACCAGTATAATTTTAACTAAAATACCACATACCATATAAAAACCAGCCATATATTCAGGGGTTGCTCCAATTGGAACTTGTGAATCATAAACAACCAGTCCAACCTACAATGGTACTTGAAAGTTAAATATCAAATGAAAAGATGAAGAAAAAAAAAGGAAAATGCAAAATGAGGTATTCATACTTTTGACCACTTGCTTAACGGATCCAGGTTCACGCCTCTGTTTATCAGAACATCTGCTAAATCCCGTCTCCGGGTCTAAGCACAGACAAATATTAATACATTATCATATTGCAATTAATTGGGAAAAACAAAGCATGATAATTCAGAGAATAATTCAAAAATTTAGAGGTGCTCTGTCACCTTTAATGTGTTGGTTCTGAGACATATAGGTCGATGCTTTTCAAAAGCTTCTATAAGTTCCATTAGTTCAACAACTGGAAACATCTAGAGAAAGGAATGTAAATTTTATGAATCAGCCTCCGCAGCAAAGAAAAGCAAATGATAGGAATAAATATATAGGTGACTCAAAGACTTAAAAAATCAACAAAGAATAATAAGGGATCGATTAACACCTCTACTAGAGCCCCAATCAAAAATTCATTATATCCATAGTATGAACATAAATCCTTCTTAAGATGCGCAACATAATCCTTTCTTGTTGCTCCTTCTTGTCTCAAAGTCTTGAAATTTGACAGCACTCGAGTAACTAATATCAACATTGAAAACTAAGTGAGCAACTAAACTAAGAAAGTAGAAAGTGAAAAATGTATAAAAATATTAGGCAACTCACTCTCTTTTATCCTCCTCAGAAGATTTTGAATATCGGGAGGCCTACGTGTTTCCTCTTCAAGTTCCTAAACCATACAAAAGCACGTAAAGTATAAACATTATATTACGATTTTAACTGATCAATAAGTGTGCAACATATCAAACTACAAATTTAAAAACATACTATGTATGAAAACTAACCTCCTTGGTTGGTAATCTGAACTCATCAGATTCATCTTTAATATTGAGTGTCATTTCAGCCTTTGCATCTTCTTCTTCTTTTTCTCTTTCTTCATCAATAGCTCTTGATTTTTCCTCAATATCAGATTTGTCTGAATCCGACCCCGAAGATAAGCCTGAATCAGATCCTGGACCTTTCTCTACAATAACAAAGTGAGATATAGCATTCAAGGCACATGGTATGGGGAAAAACAAAGAAAATAGAAAGCCTTAGCAGTAAAAGGCACATTATACCTTCATCATCACTCCCTTGAAGGAAATCATCAGTAAAGGGTCCATCCCCATCAGAAGAGACGTCCGAATCTGAACCAGAGTCTTCCTTGTCCCCATCAAAATCTCCATGCTCCACTATTTCCTCTTCTTCATCAGAGCCATCAGAATGGTCAGAGATTTCTTCTTTCTTTCGTTTTTTAGCAGTGAAAAGCTCATCCTTTTGCTTCTTTTTGGGAGGACCCTTCTGAGGTTTAGCTCCCTTTTTCTTACTAATAGCAGCCGGAGCCATCAATCTGTGGGAGAACAAATATAACTAAAAAAAGTCAAGTCTCCATTGCTTAATCTTAATTGCCAAGTTTCTGATAAAAGCAAAGAAAAATCTCTCCTAAATTTAAAAACCCAATTGAATAATAAAGTAAGCAAATGATGAAAGTTCCATCAAACTCATTCTAGCTCAAACGAGCTTGTCAAATTCACCATTCTCTAATCTAATTTTATCAGTAAATCACCTCTTCAAAGGTACCCAATTCGCAAAAACCCCATCTTTTAACATAAACTCATAAGTAACCCAATAAAAACAAAATTCCAAATTTTCTCGGAGGTCCTGTATTTCCCATCTATATTTTCTAGGCAAACAAACAATCACACTGTTTCAAAGAAACCGAACAAAAGAAAAACACAACAATTTGAACAAAATCACAGCGAATTAGAACTATTAAAACAAATTGCGAACCAGTAATAGAAAAGCAAAGCTACCTTGAGAGGGAAGAAAAAAAGCTGGAAGGGTTTAACGGCGTCTGGAGTTGTTGGAGAGCTAGGGTTTAAGGTTTTGGGTAACTAGAAAGGTAGAAGAAGGCAACTGGAGGGAGCTGGGTGGGCTTTCGGGTCGTAATCGGGCTAAAAGCCCCGATCCAGGAAAGATAGCCCAATGGGCCTTTTATAATAATGTTGGGCCCAACTATGCTGATACGACATGTCGTTTTAAGGACTAGACCAATCAATCTTCTTGTTCAACTTTCTGAATAATGTCCCCTAAATTTTTCTTTCTTTGAAAACAGTATGCATTATTCAAAATTTTAACAACCATCGCTTAAAAAGTTAACGCATAGCCCCTCCTAAAAAATTTGAATTTGAATTTAAACCCCATCGTATAGTTTAATTAGTAGATCAAGCGTAAAAACTTGAATTCAATTAAACCCTTTAAAAAAAGACTACAAGAAAATTGCTACATGTAAAACTTTTTAGAGGCATTTGAAACGAGTGAAAATTTACGGCCATAAATAGTATTTACTCATTTAAAAAATCCAAAAAAAAAAAAAAAAATTCCAAAAGGTCAAAGATTCAAACATTGGTATGCCACTAAATTTACTTTAGTAATATACAACATGTATGCTTCAAGTCCTTAATCGCTTAACAAATAAGCAAGATTAATATGAAAATATTTTTGAAAGCCATCCTTTTCTTTGCAGAACTCGCGCACAACTTTGTAAACTTCAATTACGAGCTTGGGAAATCGTTTTTCAAAGTACTCATAGTATCCTTCCGGCTTTGATCCCAAGAGCTCCTAGAATAGCCATCAAATAATAAATTCATATTAGTCTTGTTCGATACTTTAGACTACCTGATATACTTAAAGGATATAAATCGATCCGAT
>WUAT03460814.1:0-16389 GCA_010015005.3 Ulmus americana
TAATTTTTTATAATTTTTTTTTCACTAATTTATTTTTATTTCATATTTTTCTTTTATTTATATTATATATATTTTTTTTCTCTAAACTCATATGTTCTCTAAACACTCTTATTTTTCTTTCACTAGTCTCTCTCTCTCATATATATTTTTAGATTTTCACTTATATTTTTCGTCTCTCTCTTTTTTTTATTGTATTTTTGTCTAGTATATCTCTCTTTTATATATTTGATATTTGATATTTTTTCTTTCTATTATATTTCTCTCTAATATATCATACATCGTGTTGTGATTAAATTATATTTATAATTTTTTACATTTAAATATATTTGAAATCATTACTTATTAATTAATTTATCAAATCAATATGTTTTCTTTTCATTTTTAAATATAATAATAATTATAAATATTTTTGTAAAGTTATATGAACTTATTAAAAATTAAATAATTAATATGATTGCATTTTTATTTTTAAATAAAATTAAAGAAATTTATACGTCAATAAAAATAGAAAGCACTTTAGGTTTTTAGTTTACCAAATACTATTCTATTACTTTTAGAGTCTACAACACTTTTAAAATTACAGTTATCAAACACTTATTTACTTGCTCTCACAGTAACTTTATTCTCTAGCACAGTTGGTAGCAACTTTTTTCTAAAGCACAACATTACCAAACTGAGCCAAGAATTGATTTTGAAGTTGAGGCTTGTGAGGGCTCATGTGGTGTGATTAAAATATTGTGTTTTGGGAATTGAATTGTCAGCATTTGTAATTGTCTATATATATATTTTTTTTTTGGGATAATGACCATGCATTTTTTTTATTTTTGTGTAGATTTTTTTTTAGGGTTTGAGGATTGGTCACATTGGGTACAAGGTAGTTGAGTTTCAACAATCTAAAGATCAATTGGTTGCAATAAATCGATGAACAAATTAAATTTACTCTTATGAACAAATTGACATTTCTTCCTAGTGCATATTGATTATGCTCTAACTAATTCGCGGATATTGCAGTCTAAAAGAGGTATCGATTCAATGAAAAAGACGAACTACAAGAAAGGTTGAAAGCATAAACACTAAAGCAGAAAGAAATAATTAAAAGATGATTTATTGTAGAAAAATAAATGAAGAGTTTGAAAAGAGAACTATCTAAACAACAAAGTTCCATGAATCCCTCTTAAGTTTTGTTATCCTATTTCTATTTTGATTTAATTATTATTACTTAATTACAAGTTTCACTTCCCAAACAAATAACTGAAATATAGTCAATAAAATTCATTAATAGTCTAATATAATTATTATGAGAATCCTCTACTTTTCATGTACCATAACACTAATTCTTTTTTTTTTTTTTTGATAAACACCATAACACTAATTTAATTTGCTAAAATAAGGCCACGTAAAAAAATCAAAAACATACTGCACCTAAAATTAACAAATTGAAAACAACTGCAATATGAGCTGTAAACAAATTGTAGTAACAAAATTTTCCCTATTATTTCCACGATTTTTTACTATAAATTTCTCATACAGAATTCAACAAACAATTCCCAGGTTCCAACAGTAACAAGACATTCCCGAAACATATACTAAAACACAAAACCACATGCATTGACCAAAGGCCCAAAACGTAAAAGCCCTACCATTCAAAAAAAAAAAACCGAAAAAGCCTGTTCTACAGTTCCTCAAAAAGGCCCAACCCATAATGTTTAATTAAAAAAAAAAATTCGAAAACACCATAAACCATAAGCAACCCACTTTCCAGGACTCAGCGCATACGTTCACGATCACCAAAGTAACAACTTTTGCCGGTCAAATGAACCCACTACACCGGAAAACATTGAATGTACAAAACTACTGAACAAACAATAGAACTCTTTCTTTTATAATTCTCTTCGATCAAGTACAAAGTGATACAAACATTCAAAAAATCACAAGAAGACTCAACTAACACAAGTTGAATAATTAGAAGAACTTCTTGAATTCTCTCTAACTCTCTAAAATTTCTCACTTTAGAAAGTACATAATGAATTACGACAAGTAGAGTCCAGCTATTTATAAGATATCAACGCCGACTTTAATCCTTCGAAACTTCATTTGTCTAGATGATCTCCAGCCCATTTAAAACTTGCTCAATCCTTCGGGATATTAACGGTTCATTCTAACACATGTCTTCCCTCGACAGCTCCTTCGGAAATCACCCTTCAACCTCACGTGAAGTTCCATATCTACCCCTGAATCAAAGTTGACTTCGACCTGTAATTTACCAATCCCAATTCGTCATGTACACCGGCACAATTCTACCCATCTAATTCCCCCTTTTTATTTGCAATTTTCGGTACGAAAATTGGAAATAAAACTAGCCTGAAAATTCAAAAATTCATATCTTAACGATTTCCAGCTCTTCCAAGTGTCTTAACCTCATCGATTCATTTCCGCTAACGTCATCTCTATGCCGATTTCTAGCCACTAGACCTGCTATTTCCCTTTTGCATTTATCGAGAAAACCCTCTTTATATTCGCTTATTTATTGATTTTAATCTTCTTCTTGCTCAAGCTTTCCCAACTTTCCTGCTTTCTAATTTCTCTAAGAACTTCGAACTCTTTGTTTTTTTATTTTCCTTTTTGCTCACATGGCTTCCTCTAACCCAGGCACCTCCTCTTCTGCCCAAGTTGAGCCGTCTCTTGAAATCGCTCGTCTTCATCAGGAAGCTAAAATTCCCGCTGATTGTACCCTTGAGGTTCTGTCTGATGAGTACTTGGGATGGGAAGAAAATCCTGACATTCTTCCCATTAACTGCTTAGTAATCTTTGAACTCCATTTGAAAAATCTCTGCCTTCCCTTACACCCACTTTTACCATTATCTTATTTCAATCTATAATATCCATATTCTTCAAGTCCCCCTAAACAGTCTTCGCATCATTACCGGATTCCTCTACCTATCTCTATTTAGGGATCTTAGGCTTGCCATTGAAGACTTCCTCTATTGTTTCCATAGTGGTAAGTCTGGCAAAGAACAGACACTCCAACAGTATTATTTTTTGCCCATAAAGGGTTTGGTTTGGTTCTCTGGACTCCTCTTGAAGGACAACGAGCTGAAGGTCCTTTACCTCCTTTCTAGGAATTGGCAATCCCCAATGGTCAACCATGACCTTTTCCCTATCCATCGCGGCTTTAGTATTGGTAATTTCTCTCATTCTTTTTTCTCTTTATTTTCTTGAATATCCCCCTTTCATTATTTTAATCGTTTGATGTTTTCTTTGTTAGTTTCGGAGGGTTCTAAACTTTATCACCCTTTGACTCCTTATCTACCAGAGCATAAGATCAACTATCTAAAGATGTTTGCAGTTAAAGACAAGAAATTCGGACTGCATATCTCCCGGGTGATTAACCCCATATCTTTGAGCATCTTATCTTGATGCTCCCCATTCGTCATTCCATATTGTGTGGGGAATCCTTTCCCCTACATGATTAATGGTGAGGAGCTGAGCAAAAAATATCCGAACCTCGAAGCATCCCTCTAAGAGATTTCAAACCTTCCCAGAGGATTGAGGAAACCTTTCAAGGAAGAGCTCATCGGGGCCTTTAGCCTCACGGGCATTCTTGAAGATAGTGAATTCACTGAACTAGATTCTATCATTGGCAATCTTCAACTTTCTTCTTCAACTGAGCTAGCTTCTCTCGATAAACCAGTAGAAGAAAAGCCAAGAAGGATCCTCCGACTGAGCTTGCAAAAAAGGTAGAAAAGATGTCTTGGATCCTTTTCTAAGAAAATCTTGATCTAACAAAAAAGAGAGGCAGGGAGCTGATCTTTGTCAAAAGCACCACCAGCAAGATGTGTCAAAGGATGCAAAGTTTAGAGTAAGGCTCTGATTCTTTGAAGTAGGCAAGGGATGCTAACACCTTTTGAGCCTTTGAAGGGTGCTGCCCCAACTCCTCTCGAGGTTCCTCCAAAAAAGAAATTGAAATCTCAAGAATCTGCCAATCCTCCCCCTAGTAATCTTCTATCTTCTAATATCCTTTTTGTTAAACCTATTTCCTTTTCTTACCCTCTTGATCTTCCAGGTCCTTCCGAGATAAACAAATAATCGTTATCGACACAATCTCTCCTCCGGTGGCTTCGGAGAAACTAGCCGAAGGATCTTTAGTAACTTTCTGTCCTCTGTCCTTCTCTTTTCCTCATTCTACTCTGCCTATTTCTCACAACCTTTTCTCTTTGTGCTCCTATCAGAAAGAGAAATCTCATATTCCTCTCTCCAGGGGTCAATCCTCCTCACAAACTAGAATCAAAGGGTCTCTAACATTCAGACTCCTTCCAACCATGCCCATTCCACCTCTGTTATCCTGTTGGATCTAGATAGTGTTCCTATTCTCACCAAGAATGTCAAGCACCTTCTCCTTTCCAGCGTAGAAGAATTTGAAAAGCTCTCCCGAGCTTCTGAAGTGAAGGATCAAGACAAGAGCCAACTTCTTGTGCATTTCTATGCTATTAACAGATCTCTGAATTCGAAATTGGTTCAAGAGAAAGAGCTATCAAGGATTATCAGAGATAATTTAAAGAAATGGCTCAAAAACATAATGCTTAGCTTAGAAGGGTGAATGCCTTGACGGAGGATAATTCCAGGCTTGAACAAGATATTTTGAAAATGAAAAAAAGGTATTTTATCCTTCGGTTGATGCTTTTCTTGATGAAATATTTATATTTTGGAGTTTACTAATCCTTTCTTGCTTTTGTTTCAGGATTCCTTGGAGGAAAAAGCTGCCCTCCAAAATAAAATTCAAGAATTGGAAGCACAAGTCTCCTAAGTCATTGTGGAGAAAAATCAAGCTATAGAAGCTGCTCGTGCTCACGAACAAGAGAAGAATAAGGCCATTGAAGTTGCTCTTGCCTAGGAGAAGGAAAAATGCTTCCAAGTGCTCACTTAAAGTCACTCTAGGTTTACTCTGTTGAAGGATGTTGCTAGTTGTGAAGCATTCAGACTTTGGTGGGAACAAGCTCTTCTCAATCCTTTGGACGGGGGCTTCTCTGATCCCGATGCCTTTGATATGGAAAACAAGGTCAAAGTCAACAATTATGATCTTGAATAGTATACTGTGAAAGAAAATCTGAAAGTTGACTTCGCTGAAGAGTTGGACAAAGAAGAAGCTTTGGCAATGGGAGAGGAGAGTCAGCCTCTTTTATCTAACCCAAAAGATCAAGCTAACTCTCATCTGGCGGTAGCTTCAAGAGTGAATCCTTCAGAGCTTGAAGGATGTCTCAAAGTCCCCTATAATCTTCCTTCGTTTGGGAGCTTCGATGATGTGGTCTATATTGAATTTTTTGAGTTATCCCAATCCTCTGACCCTGAGCTTTATGGATCAATCAACTCCGTAGTCTCAGGTCCATGTTCAGGATGTCTCCTCTGCGACAACAAATCCTCCAATTCAAAGTCAATCTCAGGCTCCAGGTGTCTAGCTTTGGTTTTTCTTTTATTTTAGTGTATCGTGTAATATATTTTCTTTTACCCCTTGTAATTTTCTAATCATCAATGAAATTCAAATTTTTTTCAAAGTCTCACTGCAATTTCATTTTCCTTCTAGTTATAGTTCAAAGTTCCAAGCCTCGTTGGATTAAAATTTTTGATCGTGTTGTCCATCGGTACGACCCATACTATAAGCCTCTTCCTCGAGTATTTTTTTTTTGGAATGGCGCGCACCAAGGAAACCATCCCCCTGGTTTCCATTGCACCTTCTGAAAGATCATGAACTTCTATCTAAAATACGAAGGTCTTCAAAAATTACAGAATATCTCTTGTCAATTTGCAGAAGTTGGTGGTTTACCGGTGGTCTTGGCCTTGAGGAATTTTGGGGCTCAAACATCTGTTGCTTTGGATATTTTAAACTTCCTCCAAGTAGCATGTTTGACTATGAAGACACTATTGATTATCCAAAAATCAACATTTTTTTAGATGGAATCATTTCTCCTTCTATCGCTTACATTACCCAGAATTCGAGCCTACCGAATATGGTTCTCCTTCTGCACCGCTTGTTGATCCTTCCTTCATCCTGAAAGTCCATCTGATGGATTCTCTGACGTTTTTTATGCTTGCAATTGAACCTGCTCCAGAAAAGTGCCCATCAATTCCTTTAAATCAAACTTCTTTTCACCATCAATTATATCTAGACAATGATCCAGAACAATTTGATCCTTCGTCTTGGAAGGCTAGAATAGCACGTTGATTCCATCCTTAGGATGAAGAAGAGATTGACTTGATTTATCCTTGGTGCATACATCACAAAAGATCTGTCATATCTGCATCATTTGAGAGATCTCTTCGTGAAAAACTATCTTTTTGAGAAGCTTCTATTCGTCATACTCACCTAATTCGAAAGCACTTTACATGAATCTTTGCTTTATTTTCCTTTGCAATTTTTTTCTTTTTCTATGTAATCATTTCAAGATCTTAATGAAATTAAAGATTAACTTCTTCAATTCCTTAGCTCTTTTGTTTTTTGAATCATACTCTCCAGTGTTATCTAATACTCATTTTTCAAAACATTATGCTTCGTTTGCTCTCCATTTGAAACATCATCCGGAAGATAAAAACCTTAGATTTTATTTGCTTAGTTTTTTAAACATCATTTAGAAAAGAATTGCGAGGTCTCCAATTTCCAAGAAATATCTGATGTTTGCTTTTCGAAGCATTAGACTTCATTTGGTTACCATTCGAAGCAACTTATGGAAAAGGACTACAATGTCTCCAATTTCCAGGAAATATTCTATGCCTTTTATGTGAAGTACCCTCTGGAAAAGGAACACAAGGTCTCCAATTTCGGAGAAAATGCTATGCTTTCTATCCGAAGCAACTTCTGGAAAAGGACCACAAGGTCTCCAATTTCTAGGAATTATATTATGATTTTTATCCAAAGCATCTTTTGGAAAAGGACCACAAGGTCTCCAATTTCTAGGAATTATATTATGCTTGCTTTCCGAAGCATCTTTTGGAAAAGGACCGCGAGGTCACCAATTTCCAAGAAACGTCTTATGCTTGCTTTTCGAAGCATAAAACTCTTTTGCTTACTATCCGAAGCAACTTTTGGAAAAGGACCTCGAGGTCACCAGTTTCTAGGAAATGTTTTATGCTTACTTTCTAAATCATAAAAGTCTTTTGCTTACTATACGAAGCAACTTCTGTAGAAGGACCGTGAGGTCTTCAATCTCCAAGAAATGTTTTATGCTTAGTTTTTGAAGCATAAAACTCTTTTGCTTACTATCTGAAGCAACTTTTGGAAAAGGACTACAAGGTCACCAGTTTCGAGGAAATGTTTTATGCTTACTTTTAGAAGCATAAAACTCTTTCGTTTAAGAAAATACTGCAAAGTTACTAAGCACATTCCAAGTCAAAGTTACGAACACGAATTAAAACTTTCTCTTTATTGATTAGAATTTTTGATTACATAGGGGTCGAGACCTTCAATTGAATGATCTTCGGTTGTTGCCTCATTAAAAACCTAATCCGGAAAACCCAATTGGGACAAATCCAAACTAGGGAAAAAGAGTCCAGCTCCCCCCTTTCTTCTTATAATCATTGTCAAAGAAAATACTTCTTAAGATACATTGCTTTCTATGTCCAGGGCACATATTTCCCGTTCTTCACATTTGTCAGCTTGTAAGCCCCCTTGCCTAGCACTTCTCTTATCTCAAATGGACCTTCCCATTATTCCCCAAATTTACCTTTCTACACTACTTCTGGGATTCTCCGGAGTACCTGTTCTCCCTTTACAAGCCTTCGGATGTTTGTCTTTTGATTATAGAAGGAACATGCTTTATGCTGGTAGGATGCCCTCCTAATTTGCATGCATTCCTTAACTTCTTCCAACAAGTCACGATTCCTTGTTAATTGCCTCTGATTTTCTTAAACATTCTTTGCAACCATGATGGTTAGTGTTGGAAACCCCCCTTATGTCAAAAGAACTGCTTATGTTACAAACACAAAGGCAAAATGGGATTCATCAATTACTCTCTTCTTAGTGGTTCGTTGAGCCAACAAAACTTTTGGCAATTCTTCAAGCCGTCCTCCCTTCTTATCTTCCAGGTTCCTTCTGATGTTTCCAACAATCATCTTGTTCATTACCTCTACCATTCCATTAGCCTGGGGATGATACATCGGAGAATAATTCACCTTGATTCCAAACATCTGACAAAAACTCTCTACCCTCAAATTGTTGAATTGAGTTTCGTTCTCCATGGTGAAAGACTTTGGAAGTCCAAATCTGCAAATGTTGTACTTTCAGATGAAATTAATCACATCATTAATGGCAACCTTCGAATATGCTTCGGCTTCAACTTAGTTGGTAAAATAATCCATCGCTAGAAGGACGAAACACTTTCCCCCTTTGTGGTTAAAAGCTTCCCAATTATATCAAATCCCTATCTTGCAAAAGGCCATGGACTCACCACCGAATGGTATGGTTCAGAAAGCTGATGAATAAGAGGAGCATGTCTTTAACATTTCTCGAACCTCTTTGCATAATTTTGGGCATCCTGCATCATGTAAGGCCAATAATAACCAGTTGTTATTGCCTTGTGAGCCAAACTCCTTCCTCCTAAATGATTCGCACATACCTCGAAGTGTATTGTCTCTAGCACCATTTTTTACTCCTCTTTTGAAACACACCTTAGCAATGGTCTAGAGAATGATTTCCTGAAGAAGGTTTCTTCTATCAAAGCAAATCTTGCAGCCTTTAATCTCACTTTTCTCGTTTTAACTCTATCTTCTGGAAGGATCAAATTTTCCAAGTAGTCTACTATTGGCTTCATCCAACATTCCTCATCTATTTGATGACCTGAAACATCTATCATGTTCATCTCTGGGATTACTCCCTCTGTAAACTTCCCCGAAGCTTCTTTCTCTACGCTCAGATTCCCTTTTTTGGTGTATTCTCTATAAGCCGCTCCTTTAACAAGTGCGTCGGCTCTAGCATTTAGTTATCTTTTAGCTGTTTACACTTTCAGGTTTTTAAATCTTTTTTTATTTTTTTATATTTTATGATGATATGAGCTTTATCGTGATACTGCTTCATTTGGGAGTCTTTTGCTTTAAACAATCCATTGAGATGCCCCGCAACAATTTTCGAATCAATGTTCACCTTCAAGTGTTATACTCCCAACTTCAACGCTAGTTCTAGCCCATAGATTAACGCCTCGTACTCCGCCTCATTATTGGTTAGATTCTTTTCCACCCTCATTGCCTCTTTAATCATCACTTTGGATGAATTTTCCAACACTACTTCAATTCCAGTCTCACCTTTGCTTAAAACTCCATCAGTGTTTAACACCCATCTCACTGCTTCTTCCGGAAGAACCATTATCTCTTTTTCCAGCAATTCGAATGATTGAATCTCGACCAGGAAGTCAGCCACTACTTGTCCTTTTTTCCCAGTCCTCAAAGCATATTTTATATCATAAACTCCCAATTCAATTGCCTATTTGATTAATCTTTCGAAAAGATCTGGCTTCGACAACACCTGTCAGATTGGGCAGTTCGTCATAACTACAATGGTGTGAGATTCAAAATAATGTCTGAACTTCTTCTTTGCCATCACAAACACGAGGACCATCTTTTCCATAGTGATGTATCTCGTCCTGCATCCAGGAGCATCTTACTTGTGTAGAATACTGGTTTTTGTTTCTTTTGTTCTTCTATCATAAGGACTGCACTCACTGCTACTTTCAAGATTGCTAGATACAAATATAGCTTTTCCCCTTCTACTGGAGCCGAAAGAATAGGTGTCGAGCTCAAATACTTCTCCAATTCTTTGAATGTCGTGCTTTATTCTTCTCCCTATAATAGAGTTGTTGATTTCTTGATGCTTCGGAAGAACGATTTACATTTCTTGACATCTTTGAAATGAATCGGCTTAGAGCTACATCTTTCCCTTCTAAACTTTGAACATCTTAGACGGTTTTTGGCTTTGCAATCTCTGAAAGTGTCTTCATTAGGGTTGGGCTTGGCTCTATTCCTCTTTTACTCACCACATGACCAAGGAATTGCTCAGAGGATACTCCAAACACACACTTGAGAGGATTAAGTTTCATTTGAAATTTTCGGAAGATCCGGAATACTTCATTAGCATTCTTTATATGGTATTGGGCAAGTTTTTTCTTTATCATCATGTCGTCTATGTATGCTTCAACCGTTTTCCCTATCAGATTGGAATTTTTTTTGTTAATCAGCCTTTGATACGTTGCTCCAGCATTCTTCAACTCGAAAGGCATCAGTATGTAACAATAAGTTCCTCTTTCGATGATGAAGGCTGTATGAATTCTGTTGCTTTCATTCATTTGGATTTGATTATAGCCTAAATATGCATCAAGAAAGCTTATTCTTTTAAAACCTGCAGTAGCATCAACAAGTTGATCTATCTTCGGCAAGGGGTAGCTATCAAGCTTTATATAGATTGGTAAAGTCGATACAAACCATCCACTTACCATTCTTCTTCTTTACCACTACAACATCGAAAAGCCACTGCGGATACTGACACAACTCTATTGCATCTATTTCTAATAATCTGTCGATTTCATCACTAACAATTTTGTTTTTTTTCCAGTGTGAATCTTCTTTGTTTTTTTTGAACCAGAGGAAATTATTGATCTATGTTTAAGCAATGCTTCGCCTCCGTTGGATCTATTCCTGGTATGTCTTTGTGAGACCAAGAAAACACATCTCTATTCTTTCGGAGTAATTTTGCAAATTCTTCTCTTTCTTCCTTTGTTAATAGGGCACCAATCAGCACTTTCTTTTCTGCATCATTCTCATCTAAGAATATCTCGACTAATTCTTCAATTGTGGTTTCTGGCTCATCTACTTCGTCCTCCACTTTCCTTAGATTGACTACTATTTGGCCTCTTCTTCCAATGGATCACTTCCTTCCTTTGCCTTTCCATTTTCTAGCCTTTTGACCTACTCTCTTGTTAACCTTTGAACCCTACTCTGGTGTTGACATTGTAACATCTTTTGATTTGAGTATAGTCCCCTTTGATGTCGATCGTGTAAAGCCCATCTGGAGACTGGCATCTCATGACTTGGTGCAAAGTTGACAGCACTCCTTTTACTGCATGAATCCACTCACGACCCATGATAGCATTCATAGCCAAAGGAGTGTCAATGACGAAAAAGTTGACAATAAGAACTCGGTTTGGAGCATGAACTGGCAATGCTATGGTTCCAACTGGAGTAACTTCTGCACCATTGAAAGCATTAATCTAAGTTGATACTGGAGAGATTAGTTCTTCACTAACTCCCATCTTCGGGAAGGCATCCCAAAAGATAATATATGTGTACTCCCTCTATCTACTAGGACCCTAGACACCATCGCATTACCAATTCTCAACTTGATAATTAGAGGATCGGAATGGAGAACATTCACAGACTCTAAATCTTTATCAGTAAAGACAATCAAAGTTGATCTTGGCTTATACTATTCTTCTGGAGATATCATTCACGTACAGGCTAAGAGATAAATTCTTCTGATTCTGTTCTATCCTCCTAGAAGAATGGTCCTCATACTTCAATTCCTTCTCCTTTGTTACTTTATGCACATAAGACACTATCTAGAGGTTTTGGGTTGATCCTTTAGCTCCTTCTTTCTTTGAAGTCTCTCTAGCTCCAACCTTGATAGTTAACCCTTCGGAGTTCTAATTCTTTTTTCTCGATCCCATGAGGATTTTTTTCTTCAGATACTTTAACAGCTCTCTTATCTTCATCATACTTTTGATTTGGTTGTAAAGGTTCTTGTATGAGGCAAACGTATGACCATGATCGTTTTGAAAGATGCAAAATAAGCTTCTATCTTTCATATGCTCTGGAATGCTGTACGGCCTCAGTTGCTGGAAGACGTTCTGATATTTCAACTCAGCAAGGATCTTTTCTTGTAGAATAGTGAAGATGCAGTCATAGTCATCATCCTCCTTTCTGAACCTCTTTGTTGGACTATCATTGTACTCCTATATCTTCTTTTTATCCCTTGGCTCAATTTTGGGAAGGGGTTTTGCTGATCTTCCATTAGATCCTATCTTTTTCTCCCATTCCCTTAGATTCCTTGCCCTTGAATTTTTTTGTGCCATGAAGATTGCTGTACTCTTGGCTATTTGCAGCCTCTTTTCCATGACTCGAATAATTCCTTCAGCTTTAGCCTTCATCACATTCATATCAAATGGAGGAGTTTCTAAAAATCTTTCATGAAACAAAGACCCCTTTACTAAGCCTTTGACAAAAAGATTCTCTGCTTGCTTTGAGTCCAGAACATAGATTTGGCTAGCCAACTCCATGAATTCTCTAGATAGCTTTTGGGCGATTCATCATACCTCTGTTCTAAGTGGAGGTCTTCCATTGACTTTTGTTATGGGCGGTTGTTGTGATACTGCTCAAGGAATGACCGTCTGAAGTACTTAAAGCTCTGGATTGATCCTTCGGGAAGCTGGCTGAATCATGATAAGGCCTTCCCAATAAAATTTCTCGCAAACAACTTGTAAGTTAAGGCTTCCAACATGACCTCTAGAGATATCCCCTATTTGAAATGTAGCGAATGAGACATTGGGTCTCCTTTTCCTTTGTACTTATCCAATATCGGAGGGTTGAAGTCCTTCAGCTTCTCTTCTCTTTCAATCCAGTTGGCAAATGATGACTTGGTTATTCCTCTTATGGCTAAAGCCACTTGATCTGTTGGGTACGGAGTATGAATTCCTCCAATCCTCCTCACCACTTCTTCCACCAGTCTCTTATACAATCCTCCAAAACATATTGTTCCTCCTCCAACTTTTTTATCAGTTTGGGCTTCCCCAGATTGCACTCTCTGATTTTTCTTGTCTTTCAAACAGCTTTTTCCAGCGTTTCGAGTTCGAGAACTTGCAGCATCAGAGAACTCCACTCTGACTTCCTCCTTCTTCTTATCCTCTTCTACATTCTTTTGTCTTCTCTTCTTAGACTCTTCTTTATCGCGACTTTGTCATCCACTTCATTCTTAGTGCTTTCATTTTCTTGTTTTGAATTGACGTTTTTGACGAAGTGAGCTTTGATCAAATTGTTCTACTGCTCCAGAGCTTCTAGCTTGTCATTGAACTTTTTATGCATTTCTAGTATTAGTTTTGCTGTTGCATCTACCTTTCCTTCGTATCCTCAAATCACTCCGAGGATCAAGTCCATATTTGCAGTGAAATCGCCTCTTGAATCTACATTGTTGTTTTTTGGTGGAGCCACCAAAGTGTGAGAGTTAACAGAACCTTTCTTCCTCGCCATTGCTGCTTTTTCTATTCCAAGAACTCAAATGAAGAAAATTGCAAAGAAAGAGAGTTAGAAAAAAGCTTTGAATTCACAAAACACAAGAATCAAATCAAGAACTAATAATCTCATCAAATCAAAGAATTTTAGAGAAGATTAGAAGGATTTGATTGTAAATCTTATGTTTTGTGAAACATGGATTTTCATATATCGCTCCCCACAGACGACACCAATTGATTGTACAGAAATCCTAAACAAACAATAAAACTCTTTCTTTTATAATTCTCTTCGATCAAGTACAAACCAATACAAACAGTTAAGAAATCACAAGAACACTCAAATAACACAAGATGAATAATTAGAAAAACTTCTTGAATTCTTTCTCTAGCTCTCTTTGATTTCTCACTTCAAAAAGTACATAATGAATTACTACAAGCAGAGTCTAGCTATTATAAGATATCAACACCGACTTTAATCCTTCGGTATTTCATTTGTCTAGATGATCTCCTCTAACGGATCTCATCCAGAACATTTAAACCTTGCTCAATCCTTCGGGATATTAATGGTTCATTCCAACACATGTCTTCCCTCAGCAGCTCCTTCAGAAATCACTCTTCAACCTCACGTGAAGTTCCTTATCTACCCTTGACTCACTATTGACTTTGACCTATAATTTACCAATCACAATTCGTCACGTACACCAGCACAATTTTGCCCATCCAAACATAAAGATAAAACATGATATGGCAACTCCAGCAAGCAACACGTCTTTCTAAATATATCAGTACCATTTGCATTTTTTTTTATATAAAAAAACAAAAACAAAACTATAGAAGTCCCCCTTTTTTAAGAGAGTTTTGTTTATTTATTTATTTTTTGATAAAGTTGTTAGTAATAGGAATTAATAGGTGTACCAAACTAGACTAGCACCTCGATATATGATCCTCATCAACTATTCCACTCTAACCTAACTTATTATTAAATGGAAAAAACGAAAAACAAATATTGATACCGATTTAAAGTTTACTTACCAATATTGATTGCTTCACCATAAGGTGCTAATCTCATTAACTTTTTCTTTGTATTATAAGTTACCTCCACTACAAAATGAATCTCTACATCTTGCGTCAGTAACTCTACTAGCTAATTCAGGATAACTAGTGGAAGTATAATGAAACCTTTTCAAATAAATTATATTTATATGTAGGAAATTGGTGCTCAAGCCCAAACATTTTCAATATATGACAAATAGGTGGAGATCCTTAACCCAATCAACTTAATTCTATAGTTGAATCCAGTCGCAATGACCACCGGAGCCTCCAAATTTTGAGTTGCTCCAACACTTATTTGTTCCAGAATGGCAACCTAACCCCACCTACTATTTATAGTATATTTTTTCTATAATCAATCTCAAATTCCTTAAATCTTTCAAGAAAAAGAAAAGGCAAATAAAATGAAAAAAATCAATTACCTAAAGAAGGAGAGCTAGAAGTGGAGGAGTAGGAATGGAATAAACAAAATAAAAAAAAATAAACTTTGATTTTATGTTTTTTTTTTGCCATGATTGGTCCCTAACCGTTTTCATTAATAGCAAACTTGTCCTTGTATGTTTTATAGTACAAATAGTCCTCAAACTTGGAGTTGTAGTAACTCCATTCGTCCTTTACTCATTCTCACAGGTATTGTACGGCAATGGTATCAGACCCTGTGTCCTGGAACCATCTCAACCTTAAGAGACTTAGTAGAAGCCTTTGTCTCACAGCTCTTAGTGCACAAGAAGTCTGCACACCATCTGAGCACTATCTAACAACGTGAGAACAAAAGTACAGAGGCATATCTTTCACGGTTTGTAAAGGAGGAAATGATCGTCGAAGATTGGTTGGACACGATGGCCTGAGGTGCACTACTCGCCAGACTACGTAATCCGACCATGAAGTATCTCTTGGAAATTGCTAAGCCCAAGTCATACTCGGCTCTAATTGAGGAAATTTGGCAACACATAGACACTGAATAAGTAGCCAACTTGAAGGTCAATTAGATCGATATAGAGTCTATGTTTCAACCTGTTAGATGAGACAGCCCGAGGTGCACTGCTCGCCGGACTACGTAATCTGACCATGAAGTATCTCTTGGTAGTTGCTTAGCCCAAGTCATACTCAGCTCTGATTGAGGAAATTTGGCAACACATAGATGCCGAACAAGCAGCCAACTTGAAGGTCATTAGATCGGCAAAGAGTCTCAGATGGGAGCACCGAAAAGGAAACATGATCTTCAGACTTCAGAGTTCTAATATAACCAAACGCAATGGGAAGAAGCCCAAGCAGTTTGAAGATTCGGATGACATGTTGGGTATAAGAACTTTACTCCTCTTAATCAGTCCTTATCTAACATTTTAATGCAGGTTGAACCTAGGGGCATTTTGACCACCCCACAAAAGGTTAAAGGCCATCTGAATAGAAGAGACATGTCCAAGTACTGCTATTATCACCGTGAGAATGGATATGGAACCAATGATTTCCAAGCCTTAAAGGATGAGGTCAAAAGTCTCATCAGACATGGGTAGCTTAGAGAATTTGAGCACAGTTGGAATACCCGACAAGAACAACCACAATGTTAAGCTCTGGTTAAGTAAGACGGAGTAGTCCAGGAATAGGAATTCATGGTTAGGACTAGGGATGTCAATTTTATCCATCGGGTAGGGTATCCGCGGGTAGCCGATCTGCTTAGATAGGGTATTATCCGTATAATTTGGGTTTGGGTTGGGCATGGGTTTAATTTTTAAAAACCAAGCCGGGTTTGGGTAAGTTACGGGTTAGCAAAATTATCCATTTACCCGATCCGTTTACCCGTATATATCTTTTTATATAAATAAATATCTTATATATATCCTTTTATATATTCAAAAAGTATTACATATGTATCCTTTATTTATGATTATTATTTTTTTATAGTGGTAAATATATTGTTGAAAAAGAAAACAATTTTTTTTTACATAAATAGTTTTATCGTTTTCACATTATTTACATAAAAATGAAGGTTTTCATAATTCAAAATATGTATGTCATTATTGTAATAAAATTGGTCATCTCTCATTTAATTGTCCAATTAAGAAAATCACACATTTTGGAGCTA